>JABJVR010007521.1:11122-47974 GCA_025773905.1 Chitala chitala | reverse complement strand
CCCATCCCCACCTGCTCCCCCTCGCCCCACTGGAATCACGTCCAACAGCACCCAGAGTAGACTTAGTGAACACTTCAGTGTGAGAACTTGAGAACAAGACTCCCCGCGTGTTCACTCACACGCGTGCTTGCATGCATGTGTGTGTGTGTGCGTGACGCCCGGCGGCTGGGATCATGTCTGTCCTGATCGCCACTCAGCTGAAGATAGACACCAGCGGCTCCTACGGCGCGGTAAGGGTCCCCTTTAAATGGATAGTGTGTGCCTGCCGTGCCTTTTTCCATGCTGATTCAGGCAGAGGAGAAATGCGCCGAGTGCTGTCAGGCGGTCGCGAGCCTTTTTCTGGACTGCAGACCTTCGCAGTGGCCGTGCGCATCTGTAAGCGCAGCATACGCCTCTCACATCTGGATCCGCTCGGTCTCAGGTCTGCGTTCACATTGTGCTGCTGAGATGCGTGCGCAGAGAGATGTGGAAAAAGCAGAGGAGGGAATTACACTTGACTTTGATTTTAAAGTTTCTTCAGATAACGGATGGATGCTGCTGTTTCACATGTGCCGTTGTGGTATTGATTATTTTAAGGGGCTTGGTTGTTAAATTAATATAACTGCAGACAATGTGATTCCACTTTATTAATTTATCACTGGATAAATAATCTGTGCGTGCTGAAAAGGGACCGCACTGTGACAGTTCAGTAATACAATTTGCATATAAAAATTAATAATTTTTACAAAATTTTTGCAGTGTTTCTGGCTGTTCTTGGATGTCGCAGGTTACACCATTTAACCTGAGTCCCTCGGGATCGTGCATTTAGGGAAAGTTAGATAATGGTGCCATTTCATCTTTTGTCGGTCACCAGTATTCCTCATGTAGTGACACTTTCTGTAGGTGCAGCCCTGGGAATGTGATGGGGCTCATTGTTATCATTTAAAGTGATCTTTCTGGGGGGGGGGGCTTGTAGTTTATCTGAGAATGAGAATGAAGGTGAGGGTGGTGTTGCTTACAAGTGAGGTTTCTCCCATGTGTGACTGTGCGAAGGGCAGGTGGATTGGTGGCTCTCTCCCATTGCGGACTTGGAGGACGGCGGCAGGGAAAGGGCGCCGTGGCTGAGCTCTCTGGTCCCCAGTGACGTTTGGGACGGCCCGGCTCACTGGTCTAAGTCGAGCACAGCTGCCTCACGGGCAGTACTGCAGCGCTGTGCTGCAAACGATCTCACGTCTGCTTCAGAAGTGACACCTGTTCGCAGCTATATGCTGTATTTTTAAACAGCTCTTTTGTTTGGCGGATGCCACTTCTCAGTTCTTAGGACTCTCTGCTGTGGCTGGCTAATTAGTCATTGTTCAAACGATGCTTGAATGACAGCAAGCTTGTGTGTGCTCCTTCTTTGTTTTCCTCTTTACACGGGCTCTGCCGTCTCCTTCCCATCCCTTTAAATCTACTTTCATTCTTTCATCTCCCTCTTTCTCACTTTTGCAGTCTCTCTCTCTCTCTCTCTCTCTCTGTCTCACTCTTTCTGTCACTCTCTCTCTCTGTCTCACTCTCTGTCACTTTCTCTCTCTCTCTGTCTCACTCTTTCTGTCTTACTCTTTCTGTCTCTCTCTGTGTCTCTCTCTCTGTCTCTTTCTCTGTCTAATTCTTTCTGTCTCTCTCTCTCTGTCTCACTCTTTCTGTCACTCTCTCTCTGTCTCACTCTTTCTGTCACTCTCTCTCTGTCTCACTCTTTGTCTTACTCTTTCTGTCTCTCTCTCTCTCTCTCTCTCTCTCTCTGTCTGTCTCACTCTTTCTGTCACTTTCTCTCTCTCTCTCTGTGTCTCTCTATGTTTCTCTCTGTCTCACTGTTTCTGTCTCATTCTTTCTGTCTCTTTCTCTCTGTCTCTCTTTCTCTCAGTCTCTCTCTCTCTCTCTCTCCCTCTCTGAAATTCAGTTCACGCAAACCCATGAAAAACATTGCTTGTACACATTTCACATATGTCTTTGCAACCAGTAAAAGCTGGTTTATTTCCCTGAGCCTTAGAGGGTGCTAGAAATCATTTATATTCTTGTCCTGTTGGACTGAAACCATACATGCTTGTATAAGTGATGTGAGGCATAGCTGCTATGGGTACAACCTTACTGGGTTTGGGCCAAAGACAACTGACAGAGTGGGACCAGTTCAGCTACACCTACACAACCGTTGGAATTTGTATTTTTGACAGTGAGGGGTGCTGTCTGTCATCTAGGGTTTCCTCACAAAAATCATGATATTCTGTCCTTGTGTGGCACAACTAATAAACATGCAGGTACTGCTGCAGCCAGGTCATGCGCAACTGTTTAGCATGACTCCATGGTCACAATGCTGTTGCCATACATTTGGCATGGCTGTCAAGGGGGCTCCCTCAAGAACAGTTTGGCTGCACAAGAAAAACAGAAAACCGCACTTTTTTTTGTGAAGACTCAATTCCCCCGCATATTGAAAAGGGTCGTGTGCATTGCAGAAACATTAATGCATGCAAGCCTACTTGCATTTGTTTCACTAAACAGTTTTTAATTAATTTCATCTGTGTTTTGTTTTGCTATGAAGCCCTGATTAATCTTCTCCTTATTAACCTGATATTGATCCTAGGATTCTAAAGCTATGAAGTATAGCTACAGACTCGTAGAGTCAGCAGTTATTTTTTAGGTTTGTAACATTTATTTTCATTTATTCAAGCCAGCAAACAGCAGCGGAGGGTGTGTCCTTCAGCTAGCTGAGAGACGCTTTCTTCAGCTAGGTGTGAGTGTCTGAATTAGGCCTCCACTTTTAACACACAGGGACACGTGGCTTTGCAATGTTTTGTCAAATGCACACACAAATGTCTGAAGTTTGCTGGACATGCTCAGAGCGATGCTGCCCAAACGTTAACAAAACAAGAGCTGCGTTAGGGTGATGACAAACAGGCTATATTTTCAGAAGTAGCACTGGCCATGTGACCAAGGATGTATCATTTTTATGCACGACATTACTGTACTTCATATTTCAATTAATTTCACAGATCAACAACAAAGAGGTGTTATTAAATTTTACTCTACTTGTCATGTGTGCTTATATGAGAAGTGGTTACCCAATATGTTAATTTTGGACTTTTCAGATCTTTGGCCTTTTAATAATTTTTTCGATCTGCTAATATGCTGTAGTTAAAGCAGTGATTTACTATATGTTGTAAGAACTTGCCCTGTGGTGGGTTGGCCCTGATTGTCCTCTGCCCTGTGCCCTATGTGTCCTGAGATGGGCTCCAGGCTTCCCCGCGACCCTTGACAGGATGAAGAGGTATAGAAGATGACTGACTGACTGACTGACTGTTGTAAGAATTTGGCATGGACTTCATTCTGCTGTCATGGCAGACTTATTTGTTCAACACTTGATACTGACAGGAGCCCACCTCAATGTAGTCTGCGGCTGTGATCGGGATTGAGTTACATGCAGCAGTTATGAGGATCAGAGCTTTGGGATTAACATGCTGTGGCCAGACTGAAGATGTGCAATTTAATCTGTTATTCCTCGAGCATCATATCTGCTTTGATCTGCAAGTGTGGCAATAGCTTCAATAACTGAGGGACGGCGGCACACCGTTAGCATTGCTGGCATATGACATTAATTATGTTTGATAAATTCTACTATAGGCATCTGTTTTACCCATAGCCTTTGACACATTATTATTATTATATTAATTATTTATTTATTTATTTTTACTGTGACAGCAGTCAGATTGTGAAAATCGCACATACAACGTGCGCCATGTGACAAAAGGATGAACACATAGAGTTCCCTTTGTAAACCCTGAAATAATCAGAAAATAAATGAAACAATGACCAATGAAATAATTATTCATTGTTGTCTGAGAATTAACTAGGTCCATATCCACATATTACTGAACGGAGAAAAATGCATTTGAAAGTTTAAAAGAAGTACCGGATTAATACGAAAGATCACCGGTTTTCTGGAATTTTCTCCTGACTGTTGCTGTACATTTAATTATGACTGTGGGACATAAAAGTTAAATCTCAGACAGATTTTATGCATGGGTCTTGATTTCTGCTGAAAGTGGACATAGACCAAGTTAATTTTCCGTCCATGAAAAAAAGGAAAAAAAAATATATATATATATCGTCATCGTTCAACTGTATAAGTATTTCTTGACTAACCAAATAACTCTATTTAGTTTTTTTTTTTCTTTTCATTTAAATGATATTTAACTATAGCGCTTGTATATCTTAAGGTTAAAGCAGAACTGAGCACGAGTCGTACGAGGCTACAAAAATTGGCACGCCGTGGGCGGACACTACAATGAATAAACGTCGGGGTTTGTAATTCATTTTCAGTCGCTCAACGAAGCGCAGTCACGTGGCCGTCAGATTAAAATGCACTTACAATTAACCTTGATGGATATTCACTCAAAAGTGAATTGGCACATTACAGGAATCGGAATAACTTAATTCAAACCGAGAAAGCGCCTTTTGATCTATATTATGATTTATCCAACATTAGGAAAAGCATTTGCACATGTAGCAGAAAGCCCAACAAATGCAGAGTCATTTGATTGTTCACGGTCCTAAAATAACAGTTTTGTTTTATTTTGTTATACTGGGAAGAAACAAACGGCGGGCACCGCTGTGGGACCATATCGTGCATCTCTCCAGGCTCCAGCTGTGCGGAGGAAGTTATGAGGCACATCGCGGAGTGATTTATGGGTCAATATGGAGGCAATATTGGAACGGCACACTTTGTGGCTTTCAATCTGCTGCCCGAGGCTCCAGCCGGGAGTGAGAGGGTTTGCTCAGCGGCTCCCCTGGGAGCCCGGCGGCGGATCGGGCTCGATCTTCTGTTCACCGTGAAGGTGGAGAAGATTAGCAGGAGGGGACTTACGTCAGAACTAATCTGAAGGTCAAACGTGCAGAGCAGGTTATCCTGGAATGTGCCACACTGGCTTCCAGCGAGCGAGCGAGCGAGCGAGTGAGTGAGTGAGTAATTTAAAAGAAATAGGGCACACGAATGTGTGAAGAGACCATGTATATGGCAGAGGGTCCAAACCACGAGAGTATTCAAAATTTTATACAGCACAGAAATTTACACTGCTTTGACCCTTTTTTGGCATTTCTTCGCGGACTTGATAAATGATAGAATTACACCTCCTCCTTAAACAGTTCACCACAGGTTTCAATATGAAATCCAGTACCATTGCACGTTTTTGCTTTTCCATTACTCCATTATGTAGCTGTTCTCACTTGGAGATCCACACCGTTTTAAAATGCATTTCCATTTAAAATGCAATTGCGTTTCCTCATTACATCAGCCACTAGATGTCACTGTTTACCTACTGTTTAATATTTTACATGAATCGTAATAGCTTGCATGTTAAACGGAAATAGTAATTAAGTGACTAAATAAGTCCCAAGAAGTACTCTATTGGTGGCATATATTCATTAAATCCAAGAGAATAGCTGTAATTAAATCCAGTCAATCAATCGAAATAAAAACGGAATTCAGAGGAAAGAATTAAAGCCTGTACTGTATGTATATGTGTTTATTTATACTGGTTACCAAAATAAAGAGATAAAAAGAGAAGACTAGGTGACTAACGCAGATAAAGTTTAAATGGTGGTTTAAACGATCGGCAGTCAGTAAAGCGTTTAAACACAAAGGAAAACCCTCAGAGGAAATGCAATCGGTGGAGTTGAAAAATGTCTCAGTAAGTACTTACCTCCTCCTGTGTGTGTTATTAGTTTAACCAGACTGACTTTATTGTTACTAAGATGAAGATAAGGTCACAGAACTTTTGAAAGAAAATTTTAGCGAAACTTTAGTGTTTTGCTTTGGGTTTTAAATGAATGGCACATCGACTCTAGACGTTGTATAGTTACCCAGCTGTGATTGGCACTACAAAGTTACACCTTACGCCTTCAAAGCACATCCAGTTTTACAGGTACATATTACTGAACATTTGCGTCACGCGGTACTTATGCAATATATGGAAAAAAATCGTGATAAATTTAATTAAAGTTGGAAATGTATAATAAATTAACAGACAGTGTGGAGAACGCGTTGCAGTAAACATTTCAGTGAAGGCATGGGTCTTAACCTGATCACAAAGTAAATGTAACATTTTACCGTTTTAGTATGTATACTGTAACATTGGCTTTGCACAAATAGTTCACCTAAAGGTACTGAAACACAAACGTAATGAAGTTGATATGCCAACTAGCTGTTGATTCCTGTTCGTAGGAACATCAGAAAAACATACACTACGTAAGTATACATGCACAAACAAGCCGTTGTTCGCTTAATTAATTACTCCCTTCTAAACAGAACGACTGAAGTCTAACGGCCCGCTTTCACACAGACCGCTATCCATTGTGCTGAAACGGTATCGCCTATAAGGGTGACGCGTTAAAACCGAGTCTGTTTCACAAAACCGACTTATGTCTGTTTTAAAAGAGGGAGCAAAACAAGGCAAGTGAAAATAGGTTGATAAACAGTAGACCTTTTAGGGGAACAACTATAAACAACTGGGTACATAACATTTTTAACGTACTTAAATCTACCTTTAATATATAGGCCTACTAAAAAAGTATACAGAGCAAGAACTGCAATTAATTTAACACCGACAGTTTTAATTGGACTGATTGTCCGTTTTCTTATGAAAATGCAAAGTATCTTACAGGTTGGCACCGTGTTAAACTAACCATTACGAAATCACTACTTTCCTGCATTTTCGCCTTGCGTTATGGCATGTGACTGCGAAGTGTTTTGTTCGGGATTCGAGGTATGTTGCAGACCCTAGGTTATTTTAACGGCTCGATGCTCGTAGCTGCGTTTCACCTTCTTTTTGCTCTCGGTCGTATTTGAGTTTACCGCAGAGTGGCACTCCAGCACTCTGCACGGCAGCTGCGGCGCTGGGGAGAGCAGAAAAACCGTAAACCACGAGTGCAGATTGCGCGAAGCTTGTTGTCATGCAGTGATGATTCTTTGTACAACCGACATACCTATTTTATGTTTTATAAATCTTAATTACGGCGCCTATATGGTGTCTGGAGGCAAGCCGAATATTTGTGCGCTGGCGAACGATGTGTTTTTCAGATTACAGTCTCTGGACAGTTTGCACTGTGGTCACTTCTAATGCAGAAAGCATCGTCTCAATAACACGGTTGTTTCGCATCCCTCTCCTTGCCATTGCTGGATATGTTTTTGTCATTAGCCTAGGAAAATGTTGTGAAATATTTCATTTTTAAGTGTTCGATGTGTTGCTCGACCAGAATAGCCGGTGGAAAACTATATCTTTTGCCTTTTCATCGGAAGGACGGAAGAATCTCCTATCCCCCAACGGACTGAACAGAGGAAACAACGTGCTTTGAATGTTGAGCAGACTAAAACTAATACTCACACGTTGGCTTTCTGCATTTAAGATATGCGTAACACAGTATGCTTAAACCGTCTTCTGGCATGACTTTAACCTTTTTTCCCTTTTAAAATTGGAAACCTTCGCGTTCTAACAAAGTGATCTACTTAATTCGGTGTCTTCCGGATCGCTGTCGGTGCATCTTGAAGGAACTCTTTGTCATCAACTCTTAAGAAAAAAATTGTAATAACAACGCAAAACGCAAAACAGTGAGTTAAATACTTTAATGTTTCTAATGCTTCGTGCGTAACTGTTTTGAAGTGAGTTATGGCTACGCTGTATCAGAGGTTTACCGGAAAGATCAATACGAATAGGTCTTTTCCTAACCCGCCGGAGGCCAGTCACCTTCTCGGCGGACAGATCACCGAAGACTACAACGCCGGGAAGACTCCACGTCTCGCATGCGACAACCGACCCCTTTTCCAGTACCAAAACCGGAGCGGGAGCGAAGACGAGGATGTAAGGGCTCGTCGCTTTAACCCGCCAACCCAGTGTTCTGTCTGGTTCATATCAGACCTGGCTGTAGGTGTCGTGGCTTGGTAAACCTGTGGCAGACGAGGTTTGCTAACAAACCACGTCGCTTTGTGTAATTCAGTTGCTCGTATCGCTGTTTTTCTTTCGTTTAATTTGTGCTCCAGCACTCCATGACACTAGGTATACATGCATGCATCGTAAGTCGAATGCACGAGAAAGTACGGCTTCTTTTATGTTTTTGCGCAGCTTTTTCAGTCCTTTCTGTATGCCCACAACTTAACTCCCTGGCAGTTCCGTATGGGCTATTAAGTAAATTATTCGTTTCTGGGTGTCAGACTTGTTAGATCCGGGTATCGCGTTAGTAAAGAGTGACTGATCGCTGACGGTGTTCTGGACCCTCGCGAGGAATTAAACGGTTAAACCGCGCAGATGCCATGCGGTGATTCGCTGGCCTTCCTTCTCGTTAAATCAAACAGATGGCTTGCACCCTCGATCCATGCGGGGATTATTCCTTTCCTAATCATCTCAAGGGATTGAGGCTGCTTGGGAATTACTGTATTTGTTATTTGGTGACAATGATTTACTCTACCTATGTTTGATGTTTGAACACTGGGCAGTGCAAATGATTTATACTTTGTTATTCTACCTGTTGATATTTATCGAGAAACAAACCGAGTAGCCTATAGTGAATTAAGATACGGTACTTTTTGAATGTAAATTTGAGTTGAAGTGATTTACTAGGGGATTTAAACATTTTGCAGTCAATTAAACCCTCAGTACACACAAATTTCTTCTTTTGTAGCCACAGCGTATTTTGCTAAATGAAAACTGACAAAACATGAATTTGAAAAAGTAACAGTCTTCTTTAAATTTTATATTAATGAGCGTAAAACCTATGCAGGTAATAGTTGACGAATGTCTGCAGTCGTAAAGGTGTTATGCGTGTGTAGATTCCAAACTCCGTTTTCTATCACTCAGTAATGCTGGACAGAGTATAACACTCAGTCTGTGTAATTTAACCACAACGCATAGATGTGGTATGTGCGGTAAAGTCGGGAAATCATATTTACTGATGTCTAACCAAACGGGTGTATCGTGTAAATAAGCGGTGTGACGTTTCTGTTTATCACTGCAGCTGTCCGAGACGTGACGCTCTCCAGTCTGACCGAACATCTTGGCTCAATGAATAAACACCATATTCGGTTCATTTACAGTGTAATAAATAAACTCCCGTTGCAACCTCATTTCGCGGAGTGTTCACACCCAGTCGTGTCAACATGAATGACACCTGCGGAGTCTCAGAATTGCGAGAAATTTCCAGCTACTGTATGGTCGCGAATACAGAGGAGAAATGGCAAAATGGATTTAAAGTCATAGACACTCTTTAAACAATGGACGGAAAACATTAAACGCGGATCAAAGCACTTGGAAGGAAATGCTGTGGTTATTTCACCAATAACATTTGTGGGCAAAATACATTTCAGTTGCATTTCAACGAAGCGTCACTCGTCTGTAATTCGTTGTGAGGCAATTGTTAGTATCATTATACGTTTATTTTAAAAGATTGTGTAGTAAAAGAGTAGTCCAAGTTATCTGTTCTTTAACCTGTTGGATTTGAATCCTTATCTCCCCTAATTTCCCAAGTGACAGTGGATTCTATCAGAAACCGTGTCGCCATTGAATTATTAATGTGTGTTGTGATGACAGTATGTCGACTAAAGGTTGCAACTGATAGCCTCCGTGCAGGCGCCTGACAGTAACAGATTTATTGATTTTATCGCAGTCATGGTAAAAAAACAATTTAAAAAGAATTTGATTCTCTGCATATCTGTGCAGATAGGGCTATATCTGTGAAGAAGTCTAAAAAGAGAAAAATTAACATGGCAACTGGACGTTTTGTGATTTTTACGGTTATTGATCAGACAATACATCTCGTACACAAGTTTGGAATATAAGGGCTGAACGGCTGGGTAGAAGTCATAAAAACAGTATTTTTTTAAATTAATGTTTTTCTTCTAGTTTATTTGCGATTCTCCTCCGCCTCTCCAGGTCACGTTTCAGGGTTCACATGTGCTCTGGTCTGTTAAATCAGAAATTACCTTTTTTCTGGGGGGCGTTATTGCTGCCGTTCATGGAGCAGAGGAGGTATCGGTAAAAAGTCATCCACTCGTGTGTAGATGTCACATGTTTTACACCTTGTTTTCATTACGTTTGTTAAGATACTCTTACAGGTTTAACAGTGCGTAAACAGCCTCTCGTTGCAGCCGGGGTACGCTGAAAAATAATTGTACTGCACGTTGTCTAAAAGGGTGTGTAGCAGAGACTGAACTGCCCTGACTGTGAGACTGCTATGCCAGTGCGATGCCACCCTCTGGATGAGACCGTGGCATGATGTGGCAGAGCGGGGGTGGAAGGGGGGGGGTCTTCTGACAGCATCGATTTCCTGTATCCCCCACGTCACAACTGGAATTCAATAAAAGTGACCTTCATTAGTCGTAAGAAGCCCTTTGGAAAAAAATAGGGTGACATTCAACAGGGCAAGGCCTTGTGGATATTAATCTTCAGTGGTAAGGAGCTTATTGAATTTCCCTCATTGTTGAGTTATAGACAGTAGGGAGAAAACACTTTTCTCTGTGACGTAAGCAGCAGAGACTCCTAACAGCAGGGGACAATGCTAAGGGGACAGCGCGGTATTGACCTAGAGGATTTCATAACGGAAAATATGTAATAATACTACAGAGTAAATGGAAAGCTGTTGTTGAGAGGTGGATCCTGGCATATCATTCATGGTGGCTGCAGCTAGAGGTTTTGTTCAGGATATGGATTTGTGAAAAATAATTGATTACATATATTGAAGCCGATTGGTGAAAAATTAATGACCAGACTGCACACTCAGGAGGAGAACATTTTAAATGCCAGGCATCTTCTATACTGCTTTATCTTGTTAAAGGGAGCCTGGAGCCCAACCCAGGACACAGGACACCCAAGGTGGGGTGCCAACCCACTGCAGGGCGCACACACACACACACACAATAGGCAATTTGGAGACACCAATAAACCTAACCTGCATGTCTGTGGATTGTGGGAGAAAACCAGAGCACCGGGAGAAAACCCATCAACCACAGGGAGAACATGCAAACTCCACACACACAGACCCAAGGCAGGGATCGAACCCCAGGGCTGAAGGGGCAAGGCAACAGTGCTAACCACCACCCCACCATTTTAAAGGCCAGTAGAACTTTATTTAGTTTGTTGCTCATACATACCTCTGTAGTTGTAAGTCTTGGGTTAATAATTTGTTAGTATAGAATTAAAACAGGTTAGATCACCTTTTCAAAAATGTGAGTTCTATAACTAATTGAGTTAATGTTGAGAATATGGATTATACATTTATGAATTAATATGTCTGCATTCCCACTTGTTTTATGAAGAATTATTTTAAGAAATGTTATTTCCACAAAGCAGCAGTGTTTGTTTTGCTGGCTGGTTTTAATTAGTTAATGCTGATTTCCCTGTGTAGCAAAACATGTCAGAATTGTAGCTGTTTCAACCACTGCCTATATTTGCTTAGTTATCAAATAGACATAAACATATTTAGCCATAATTGTTCTCACAACAGTTGTTGCGAAAAAGTTCTGATTTTAGCATGAATTACAATAAGGGTATTTCAGTTCATTTCTTGCCTGGCCACTTCTTCTCTCCTGCGTCTCAGTGTTGTGTATTCTAACACAGTGCAGAGCCTGTCTCATAAACATCACACACACTGATCTAGAAGTTATTTCACTGATTTTTTCCCATGGAGTTTTTGAGTGCCTTTTTTGAATGTCTGAACATCTTCCAAGTGGTGGGGCATATTCTTAGTTGCCTGAATAGAATGACCTCACGAGACAAGTAGCATTAAACCCCCCCCCCCCAAAAAATAGAAACAAAAACACAGGAACAGAAAAAGTGAGGATGACTAGAGGGATGCAGCTGGTAAGGAGGAGAAGCATGGTTAGAAAAAGTAGTTCCTCTCGGGTCATACTGTGTGTGTTGTTTTGAGTCTACATGTCTATGTTTTAACAAGCTAAGAGTCCTTCCTCTGATACGTCACCTGACCGTGTCCAGCTAGTCAACCGTGCATTCTGTGATCACACCACATCGCTTGTGCAAGTGGAATTATGTGGTGTACACACCTATACCAGGCTCATACACTTATGCCATGCCAGGTGTGCGTTCACAAAACGACTTACCTGGTGGAAGGTAACTGGAGTGGATGGAAGCACAGAACTGGGTGGCATGATGCTAGGTGAGGGTGTCTGTTGTTTGTGTTGTTTGCAGCCCTGCTAATGTGACTGTGTATTTTCCTCTTAGCTCTGATTTGGCCAGTTGTAGATGGAAGCTAATCTTGCACTTGCTGCAGCTGTTGCTTCAATAGGTGCTCTTGGTTGCCATGGTTTCAGGGTTGGAAAGGGTACGGGTAGGTCGTCTGTTTTTTCAGGGAGTGGCTTATACGAGGTGAAGATTGCCATCGCTTGATTGTGTGGACGCACACTCAAGTGAAAGTGGTGGTAGAAATAGTCTGTGAGGCATTAAATTGCTTTCCCTGTCTTTTCCTATTATTGTACTGGTTTTGGAAAGGAGAGAAAAAAAAACACAGATGATAAAGGTTATTCTGAAATATACGTAGTTGTGCTTTTGATGTCCAGCTCAGCAAAAATGTGTAGACTCTAGAAAATTAAACCTCTCTTTGAAGTTCTTGACAGCCTGTCAACCAAGTGCCCAGTCACTCCTATAGCTTTTACGAGTCCAACAGTCAAATTCCAGACCATGCCCAGAATTGTTAACAGCCAATCAGAGCTCAGCTGCACTCCAGTGTGCACTCAGTATAGTCAGCAGCCCACCAATCACATTTCAAGCCACGCCCAGGATGGTGTTTCAGCGGCCCATTGTTCATATTCCATGGGTCCATGTCTTTACTCAGCCTGTTACACAGTTATTGCTATCCAGTGCCCAGTATTTTTCAGAAATAATATTACATAAAATGTATTGTAACATTGAATTTTACCTTCTTATTTATGATGCAAACTCCTGGTATGTTTCACAAATGCTGCTACACACCCTTGTTATTTTCTAATGTCTGTGGAAATAACCTATTTCATAGTCCCTGTTCAATCTCCCCCTCCCAAGGAAGGCACCAGATTGGAGGAATGTGGCTCCAAAGGAATGTTGTACCTCATGCCATCTCTGGAAGTTGACTGCTGTCTTTCAGAGCTTTGCGATTCTAAATATAGTCAGTTTGACATCATCTCCTAGCTTTGTTTTGCCATGTCACAGATCCTGGATTATAGGAGGATGCTAATTTTTGTGCATTGCCTAAAATACTTAGGGGTACTTTGGCAGGATGCGGCAGGTAATTACAGCCAAGTGCTTCAAAAGGCTTGGTTGAATGATCTTTTTGTGTGTTTACAGGAGGCGTCCAGGTGCACAGTTTTTGTCAGTCCAAAGACATGCAGTTCAGGTAATTAACAGCTCTAAGTTATCTAGTGAGTGCCCTGTCACAAGATGGTGCTCTTTCAAGGTGTACTGTGTGCATTAGGGTTGGTTTCAGTCCTCTGGGTATCAGACCAGAATATACAGCTGGAAGGTGAATGAATGAATGAGTGAATTCATTCATTCATTCATTCATTCATATTTTAAAATGAAATAGTTAATAAGAATGATTTTTGCATGATAGCTCTCTTTGAAGGAAGTGTTTTGTTTCTTGGGTATATTTGGTCTGTGTGAGATACTGTCTGAGTCGAAGAATTTGCGCGCCAGGGAGGCTTTTCGTTGTCTTTATGAGAGGTTTTTCACAATGGCTGCTCATGCTTCCCTTGTTGGACTGACGGTGACTGGTTTTCGCTTCATGCTTTTGACTCAAAAACCTTTTCCGTGACCTACAGTACCTCGGTCAGCCACTAGAGGCTGTCAAACTCCGGGTGCTTCTGCGTAAGTCCGTGCATCTCGCATTGCGGAGAGACAGGTGAATGTCAGGAGGTTTTTTTACGCGTCTAAGCCTGAGGAAATGTAGGGCTGCAGAAATCGGCTTTAATAAGTAAGCTAAATGTTAAATAAATGACATGTTCAGCCGCGAGCCTCTGTCCGCTCAAAAGGACAGGCAGAGCTCCCTGACAGGGAGCTGTCCACTGACCTAGTCCATTTCAGCTCCCAGGCTGCACGACGGGTAAGATCGATGACTTCACTTCACCAAGGGAACACCAGCTGTCACAATGTCCTGCGTGCACAAGGCTTGGCAGTGTGCATTAACCATGTTGACAAATCACATCGGCGGAATGCGCCGGAGCATTGGCAGGGAAAAGGGAAATGAGGTAATTAAGAGAAACTGCAACCGCTGAAAGAGCTGCAGCGCCTTCGGTGATCCTGCACAGGTGTTTAGTTATTGACATGGTGCGCAAAACACATGCCCTCAAAACATCGTTATATATACTTCCTTTGTGCTAATACGTTACATTTCTTTATTTGGTGCAGTGGATAAAGCGGGTATACGAGTTAGGTAAGACCACCAAAGTAACTCCTTCAGTGAGCTGGAAACAGTTATCAACATTTAGGGTGAATTTGGAAGGAGGCATGGAGATTCACGGGTGTGCATCTTTTGTACAAAGTGTAACGCTATAATGTTCCAAGGACTTCACAGGTAGCGTTTCAGCTGCCCAGACGCCTGAAGATGAATGAGAATCCCAGAAATTTTGTAGTACTTCACAGCGCTATTTCCAATTAGGCTACAGAACACATATCTGTCAGTAGAGGGCAGAATATTCTTACAACAAAGATACTAAAATCAATGTGACCCTTCAGTTTTATAAAATAGAGTTAAAACCAAATTTCTTTTCGGCCATGGTTTATACATACTTTCTAATGGTTTAGGACATATTAGCTAGTTTCTTATTGGCTGATCTGTGCTCTGTGGTAGATGTCTTCACATTATAATACATCTACAGTACATGTAGTACAGTTTTTTCAGGGCAATTTTTTGTAAATCGTATCAGTATAGCATGGCACTGTGTGTTATGGTACATGATGTGCTGTGTCATATCACAAAGGACTTCAGTAGATTTAAAACATGTAATGGACCTAATTCAATACTTTATATTCTGTATATTGAGAAAGGAAATGTCTTTAGTTGTTCAGTGTCCTAGATCTGTATATTACAACTAAGTGTTGTATAGCTGATGTCATTGTATTTGTTAAATCTTGGCAGTTAAACATGTTTAATTAACTTTTTTGTCTGATGTGTGACCTTTCTTCTGTGGAATTATCCAACATTCGACAGCCAGCTGAAGCATGCCGTTAGCAAGAAATACAGTTTCTTGGTATACGCGTGTGTGAAAATGCAGCATGCGGCTTGAATGCACCTGTCACGGTGGCGATGGTGAGTCAGTTCTTAAAATCACCATGCAAACATGTCAGAGACCAGACCTTTCACGTTCCAAAACGGACTTGGACCCAGAAAGCCATTTGCTTGTGGTCCGCAGCGTGGAACACGATGGAACTACCACAGGTGGTTCACCGGCCACATTGTGTCATGTGGTTGGAGCAGTCAGATCCGTCATAGTGAACAGGATTTGTGCACAGGATTTCAGCAGCTCACAGTAAATGGGGAGGAACAGCCCACTAGGACCACCCCGCTGACAGACTGCACTGAGAACCTTACGCTCCCTGAAAACCACACCGTGTACTGCAGTGTCTCTTTATATAACAGCCCAACACTGCCCCCTTGCCCAACACCCAATGCTCTCCATTGTTCCAGCACCACAGGTCCTTCACCAAGGAAACAGAGTCCTCGCCACACCACCGCTGTCCGTCAGACCTCGGCAAGCGGCCGTTTCCTCTGTCTCCCGCTGACCCACTGCATCCCGAGCTGCACCGAGACGCCCGCGTTAACGAGCTTTAGAGCCCTGCGCGGCTCCACTGAAGCCTGACGCCTCCTAATTGGTGCTTTTCTAGAGCCTTCTCTCGTCTCAGAGCTTGTGGAGAGGAGTGGGGAGAGGCGAGAACTGCATCCACAGGCGGTATCGCATTTTAATCTCCCATCCAGCTGGACTGGTTTATCTGCACGTTCCTCATGCGCCTCTGGCCTTTCGCATTCTTATATTAATTGCACCTGCAGCCATGGTGTTCCAAACACCAGCCCTGACGTGAGGTTTGTTCCTCGTGTACTCTGCTTGTGCCCATGGGCGTGCAAGCATGCGTTTCACACTGAAGTTTCCATTAGGCTGTGCTTGCCTACATTGCAGACCTCTACTTGTTGGGACAGTGTTAGCCGGACCGGGCCGGCATGTGACGTTTGGATCCATCGCAGAAGTCATCATCCATATACCCATGGCCACACTCCAAAGTGTTTGCTAATGTACAGAATTTGTGAGCTAAAGATGGTGGTTAAAGTTTGGTGTACAAAATTGCTGTTGAAAGTTTCATTTGTTGCCAAACCTGAATTCCTTTAGCAGACAATGCGTATGATAGTTATAGTTAATACAGATGTATGCACATTGAGTCTGCAGTGTTACGTCACCTGTCACAGATCTGGTGTCAGGCCTTGAATGTCCCTTTAGCAGCTGGCATTGCCTTGTTTCTTAATGACCCTACCTGTGTTAATCGTGTCACATGTCGAGGTACCCTATGAAATCCTGCCAATCTGGTTGTCTGTTATGCCATTGTTTCCTGTTTGGTTTTCCTTACTTGGGTTTGTGTTTGTTATATGAACTAAAGCTTTTTTTTTTTTTGCAAGTCTGTCTTTATATTTGTTGATTTAGAACTCGTATCAGGTCCAGGAACAAAGTCTAGTGAGTTCGAATGCAAACTCACCGTACTTAAGTTGAAAACCTCAGTGCTGGAGGTGTGGCAACAGTGTTAATTGCTTAACTGCTTCACCACTTACATTTATGGCGATAGTCAAAAATACAGTAATTTAACTACGGAAATGCTAGAAATGTACTTTCAGTTTATTTAAGGCAAAAGGTTTGGGGGGAAAAACAGACTTGACTGCAAAGAGTAGTTAGACTTTGAAACTTTGAAAGCTAATGTGTCGAATCTCTACTTAAATGGATTAGAGAATGCTCCCAGGGTTTTGTTAATTGTATACTTAATTAATGAATAATGAGGGCCAGGCTGAGTTCATGCAGAATGTCGTGAGCCTGAAGTGCAGCATGGAGTGGATGGTAGAGCCTTAGTCTCTCTTTCTGTCTATATAACCCCCCCCCCCCAGTTTTATAACCCTCCTCAACCCTCCACAATTCCCCAGCTTTACAATCCTCTGCAGTACCCCAATTTTACAACCCCCTTTTCAGTTTCAAAACCCTCCACACCCCCCTTCAGCTTCAAAACCCTCCATCACCACCCTCCCAGCTTCACAGCCCTCCACACCCCCCATCAGCTTTACAAGCCTCTGCAAACACCCCCCCCCCCGAAGTTTCACAACACTCCACAATCCTTTCCAACCCCTCACAGATGTCAAGCCAGCTGCATCTCACATCAGGCTCAGCTTAGGTCATTGCGACACACACACACACACACACACACTCAAGCTAAAGCCCATGTGTCTCTCAGTCTCACTCCCTTGCAATGTTTGGGTCCTGGTTCTGCATGTTCCTCTGCAGTGACTCCAGTTGGCTGTCTGTACAGGCCTCAGCCATCTTGTAGCTATGCACATGAAACACACGGACACTCACACTGCTCACCGCTGATCTTTGTTACTCTCACAGTTGTCTACATGGAACGCTCTGACTTTTAGTGCGGCTGCCAAGTCTGTGAACATCAGCTGAAATTTTTTCACAGACTGGTGGGTGTGGGGATTGGTTTTAAACTGAATAAACAGCAGGTTGGGTGAGCAGAGGGATCGCTGGGTGTACTCCTGCATCATGGTGTGTGAGGTGCCAGGTGATGAATTTTAAAAGAGAACAGGGCCCCTGGTTTCCCTTCAGGAGAGACTGTGGACTGTGTCGGAAATCTTCCTGTAACATGAAGTTGGAGCTGATCCATGCTGCAGAGCAGTGTGCTAATAAGCAGAAAACACACTTAGTTTTCCTTAGTACTTCTTTTAATGATGAACATGTTCAGACCTAAAGTGTCTGTGCATCTCTTTATTAGAAGTCAGTCAGTTATCTTCTATACTGCTTCATCCCATTAAGGGTCACAGAAAACTTGGAGCCCATCCCAGCACACATAGGGAACAGGGCAGGGGACACCCAGGGCAGGCCACACACACAACTTGGAGACACCAATCAATCTAAACCACATCTGTGGAAGGAAACTGGAGAACCTGCAGAAAACCCACCAAGCACAGGGAGAACATGCAAACTCCAAGCACACAGACCCAAGGGGGCAATTGAACCCCAGGCCTAGATGTGCAAGGCAACAGTGCTAACCACCGTGCCATCTTTATCAGAAGTACACTTTCATTTTTGAGTCATTCAGCAATTCAGGTCCAGTGGGTTAAATAACCATGATCAAACCACTTTTTTTTACTAAATTTATAAGCAAAAAAGCACCACAAGATGCATACCGTGGAGGAAAATGCATCAACTTTTACCTCGTTATTGCTGTGCTACAACAGAATAAGATACATCTTTCCATTAGCAGACAAAACATCTACATCAGTGTTTTAGAACAACTCAGGTAATCAATAAAAGGATGATTGTTACAATAGCAAAAGACACAAAGTTCATTTTGATCTTGGCCAGGGTGCCCTTATATAAAGCTGAGAGCTGATTGGTCAGATCTAGACACAACCCTTTTTGCTTTTAGTGTCCCCCTGTCCTGTCACTTCAGCTGAATTGGATTGCGGCGAGGTGTTAAGGCCCCAGCTACAAATAGGCCCAAGTCATCAGAAGAGGAAGTTAAAACTCGTAGTCCTTAAAACTGTTTCACGGTGAAGTGCATCCAGGGAACGTGTGATAATTATTGCATAATTCCAGAACATTCCCAAACCAAGCACCGCGATAGTGCAAAATTTCTTAATTAGTCATTTATTCACTTTCACAAAATTTCTTATCCAGTTGAGAGTTTCAGAAGGCCTGAAGCCTAACATAGACACACACACACACACACACACACACACCTACAGTTACTGAGTTTTTCACAAGTCACCATGCATTCGTTTTAGCCACAGCACACAGACACAGTTCAGCCTTGGAGCTGTCCCAGAGGATTGTGGTGTCCCAGATCTCCTCTCTGTCTGGCTGAATCCATCCTGACTAACAGGCAGCAGAGCACTGACGTTCACCACACAACCAGTACACGTTATGGCAGCAATGTTCTGTTGTCTTGGAGGCTGATGTTACGGTTCGCAGGCGCGGTAAGGTGCTCTCAGCTTCTTCACATGCCAGTCATCTAAAAAACATGGTTATCAAGTTCCACACATTGGAAGTTTAATTCGTTCCAGAAGAAGACTCGTAATGCAAAAAACTCGTATCTCGAAACAATTTTAGCCAAAGAAAATACCAGTCGTCCCATTAATCCGTTCCATACCCCCAAAAAAATAAATATAAAAATCAGATATCTTGGTATTTTATGCAAAATAAAAGTAATTTTCATAACAAGTAGCAATGCTAAATTAACCTTAATTTCTATGGCAAATGTGTCTCTTTAGTAGCCCTCTCCTTAGCAGCCGTCTTCCTGGGCAGCATTGCAGCTTATGTAAATAAAGTGAACTTTATGTGAAAACCCAAACGAACGAGGACACGAGTGTGCAGAGGTTTTCCTAACGAGAGTACAGCGCAGACTGAGCCAGCGAGCGGAAAGCGGGTGACCAGACACCCCATGGTTTGCCACCTGCTCCTTGCAGGAAACGAAGCATACCAACGCTCTTGTCCTCAGCTTGTTCAAACAGGTTCTCACAAGTCGCAGCCAATCACTTGTACGTTGAGTACATTTTTACGAGTTTTGACTCATTCTGGGAGTCTCGCTCGCATTGGGCGAAAACGATGATACGAGCATGTAGATAGCTCTCGTAACTCGAGTGTTCTCTCGCAAGTTGGAGCATTTTTTAGTGAATAGTTTCACTCGTATCTGGATTTACTCACAAGTGGGGCCTCTCGTATGTTGAGGTACCACTATATACATGAATCATTCCATCAAACCCACTGTTAATTTTGAGATGGCTTTTTTTGGTTAAAAAAACAATGAAATGGTTTGTCTCACTTGCTGTTAAGCTTGAAGAGCATGAGAGTCTGTATAACATTCTGCTGGCTTTCATGTTTCTCCAGTTTATCCTGAGAGAGATTAGATACTTTCTAGAGGTACAAGAAGAGAATAAGGCCTACATTGACCTTTTTGGCCATAAAGACACACTGTAGTTTATAGTTCTGCTCCAGCCTTCCAAAAGACATGAGGTCCCTAACTTTTCAAATTTATCAACACGCTCTTTGACCACAGACAAACATTTTATTTCACACACCTCGACTAGGGTAGAGTAATGGAATTGATCTATGACATCACATACATGCATTGAAAAATGTAATAATTTGACTAAAACCTTATCACAGAGTCACGTCCATGCTCAGATTTTCTTAAACCTCACCTCAAAAGTACAAGACTAATTGTGGCTCTTGCAAATATTTCCTCCTCTTTCCTTCCCTCAACGCTTAGAGCTGCACTTGCTGTTTTCTCTAGTGACTGGTAGGTGCTGGTGGATTTTTAAAAACCCATTATTTTGGCTAGAGGTAGAGACAGCACAATGCGCACAGTTGTTTACAGATGCAGTAACAACCAGTAAGGGAAAGAACATGGTGCTTCTTTGCACAAATTGTCTCTTGTTCCCTGAGGCTCTGAGCTGTACTCTGAAATGAACAAAGCAGGTATGCAGCAAGAAGGTGAAAAAAAAATCATGCCCGTAGCAAGGGAAGCACTTTGAGGGCACAAACGACACGTCTGTCATTCACATAACTGGCCTCTGTCACAGAGTCACATCGCGTTCGCGTTGTCTGTGAAGGTCAAAGCGTTGGCCTTGTGGAGGTCATGAAGGGGCGATTGATGGAGGATTGGCAGCAGATGAGGATTCCTGACATGCTTGAAGATGCCTCTTTGCTCTCGGGCATTGGAGCACTCCCCATGAGAAAGCAGAGCTCCGCCCCCTATCTGCCTGGCTGTTTCCCATTGGACAGTGAAGGTGGTCTCTTGTGGCCACTCTGGCTAACGTTGTGCAGGGCAGGGAATTGCTGTGTGGTCACGACCCTCTGCAGCACTTAGCGGGGCGTGTCTCCACTAATGGATCCGTAGCGCTTGACGGGAATTTTCCGGGGGGGTGCCTGCAGGCTCAGTCCCAGATGGGGTCGAGTGCGTGCCACAGGGGGATGATGAGGATCCGTAGTCTGTCCCGAGTGGGGAGAATCAAAAAGTTGTGGAGGGTAAGTCTGGGGTTTGGGCTCCTATCTTGCAAATTGGGTAAATGCTTTTGTGTGCTCTACATGTGAAATTCCACAGGCTTTTGGTTTCAGTTTGCTGTGGATGGTTAGGATCAGGGGCCCTGCGTGTTTCATTAAACTAAACATTGCACTGATAGGTTATTATTTTAGGTGTTACTGATGGCGTTAACCTGTTGCTCTTCAAAGACAAGATGATTCGTTATTATTAACGTTTGCAAATGTCGAAGTTCAACGGGGCGCGTTCGAGACTTACAACACGAAAAGTTAATAAATAATGAAAAACGGATTTGCGAGAATCTGAGCTATTGCATTTATTGTTAAGAACGTTATGACAGTTGCAGGCTGGTTTTAGGAGACGCAGCGGTGTACCGTTTGTACATCTCACTTTGGTGAATGTTCCAGGTCATTAATTTTATTACTGTTTACATTAATTTTCTTCTCCCTGTCTTTGTGCTGAAGAATTCTTTGTTTACCAGGCCATTAAGTTGAAAATAGGCTCGAAGTTGGTTGAAGCTCTGGACTCATAGGGGACTCCTCAGTAGTCCACTTCCTGTGTCCCTCATACCATCAGTAGCACTGTGCAGTGTCCATCTCATGCATACAAGGTCATCAGAGGCAGACGCTGTGCTTGGCAAGCCAGCCCAGCTGACTCAGCTGCCTTACACAGGATTTAAAGGAGGGAGGAGAATGGAAAATGCTGCCCCCTGTCTACAGGGAGGCTGAAGTGCAGTCTGCTATGCTCTTCATGGCTGCCCTTGGTTCCCTGTCTCACTCCGTGGCCTTGCAGTACACGTTAGGTACTGGTTTTGTGACCACTTGTTTCATTCCTGCTTTCTGTTCTACAAAGTGCTGATTGGGCAAAGGGTGCAGTTTCACAGCAGGACTCTGGAGAGGAAGGCTACGACAGTCCTGGTGCATTGAAGCAGGCCATTAAATCAATGTGGGCTTTTTCCATTGACAATTCAACTTACTTTAATCCTGGCACGCCTCACAGTCAGCCCATCCCTGTGTCTTTGGGCGACGGCAGTCTGGCCCAGCTGCGCCATGCAGTCCCAGAGCCTCAGGCTTCCCCGATACTCTGCAGTCAGTCTCGTTGATAAACAGGCCGAGGCACTGGAAGTGGTTGCATTTGCGGAGCCAGGGAGAGGCCTGCTCAGATGAGAGCCAAGGGGCGGGGCCTACAGACAGAGTCATGTGACGTAATAAACTGCAAAGCAGGGCTGTTTATTAACTTAGTGTGACAGGAGCATGGAGATTACGAACAAACAACATTATTACCATATTAACTCGTGTAGAAATCAAGAAATTTAGGTGCTATAAATGAGTTTAAAAAACAGGGTCAATTTATCCAATTGTATATACGGTAGGTACACTGAGGACATGACTTTAACAAAACACAAACTGAAAACCATGGAAACCGATTGTGTAAACAATTGAACAGAAATAGAGAAAATGAACAAAACACATAAAAATACCATGAATGAGGGACGGGTGAAACTGAGAAAGGATCTCGCAAGACACATGACGACACAAACGCATCAAGACTAAGAAGCTTGAACATCCAGCCTAATCTCATCAAAACATCTAAAAGCGTCTTCTGGTGATTTGCAAGGCTCAAACGTGTCCTGCCATGTCACACACTAATTAAAACTGACAAGCTTATCTAGCTGAGGTTACATATAAATTGATGTCAGATTGTCTCTCACAGAACTAAAGTCACTTATATCCTGTGCCTTGTTTCTTTTACCACTACAGTTCTGTAGATCCGCTTTAATTCCATCCTCTAATTTGTACCGGTTCAAAATGTTGACCTTCCTTCTCAGGAAACAGTGATCAGAGACTTTTCTTCAGAATGTTCCCTAGAAACTTGGACACAGATCATTGCGGCAGGGTGGACACCTCAGCGCGATCAGCTATGGACATCTCTGTGTTCCCATGCTGACCTTTGACCCCTGGGGGGGGAGGGGTAGGGTTTGCTTGACTCACTCCATGCCTGAACTGACATTGTTCCATCTTGTAGTTGCCTACCTGTGGCACACCCATCTGAGGGCATACTGGGTGGCATTTATTTCTATTGTTGTACAGTAATCCACACCTTTCATTGACAATACAAAAGCAGGCAGCTTTGCATTTACAGGTATTGCAGGTGTAGCTATCTGTTTTCAATACCGCTTATCCTGTGTAGGGTTGCAGGGGGCCTTGAGGCTATCCCAGGGCACAAAATGGGGGACACCCTGGATGGTGTGCCAACCCATCACAGGGCACAGTCACACACACACACACACTCATACACCCAATCACACACTATGGGCAATTGCTTCTCAGCCTTATGGCTCAGACCAAAGGTAAAAGTGTAGGTATTTATGCAGTTATAAAACTAAACATGCAGAAACAATAAAGGACGGTAGTCCATAATCGGTCTGGTGCACCTGGAGTCAGTCTTTTAACTGTGAAACCTAACTCTCTGTTGACTGCTGACATTTCAAGGACTTTTGTTTATTTAATGTGTTAAATGGAGTCAGGAAACCTGGTTCTGATCACGTAATTATGGCTCGTTGTATTTAATTTGGTAGATAATTTTGTTCCTCTTTTGCAGTCAGTAACTGATAGGAAAAACAAGTGTTTCTTTAACATTGGACATGATGGATACCTTTCATGCCAAACCACTGGGTCTAGTTTGTATGTATGTGTGTGTGTGTGTGTGTCTGTCTGTCTGTCTGTCTTTGGCTTCAGTGCTGATCCTGTATGCTTCTTCTAAAGCGTACACCTTCTCCTTTTTTAACAGAAATTCATGACAGAAACCTATCATTCAAATGTACACACTCTAATGATTGGAAGAATATGTTTGGACCCTCCCTCCAAGGTTTTTCCCTCCAATGGGCAAAGGAGGGCGGAGTCCACCCATAGAAAATATTCTGACATCAGCTTTGCCCCATGTCATTTTACAAGTGTGCATCTACATTATTAGGCATTTTAACAGAAAGTGTTGTGGTGCAGTGGACAAATGATACCACCTCACGGTACATGTGGCATAAATTCACACATTGCGATCTATGGTCTACACTTACATGGCAGCTTTCTATTAGTACTTGATTAAATTTATATCCATTTTCTGGTTTCCTTATATTTTGATCTGCTTTTACTCAGAATGTAAAATCACAGCTCACTCAGTTATTTTTCAAAAAGTGCATTACGGTTTTTTAGAGAGACATGAGACCGTTCACTCAACCTTGAGAAAAGTTTGATGCTGTTTGCACACTCTGATCAGTACGTAAACAGTGTGAAGCACATCCAACATGAAGTGGTTGTACAGTGTTCAGCTTCCCCTTTCAGCCACACCCACCCCTGATGTGGGTGTTGTTTTTTTCCCGATGTCTTTTTTCACCTCTGTTGTGTTGCCTCTTTAGGCCCACATGTCTGGGACGTGTCAGAATTGTTGGCAGAAGCGTTGGCTTGTGCTGTCATATAGCGCCATCCCATAACAAAGAATGCCTCTCCCAGCTGCCAGGTCTGTCACCCGTGCTTGTTGGTAACTGGCATTATGTTAGCAAGTTTTAAACAGAAACAGGCAATTCTGATACTCAGATGAAAATCATTTACTGTGAGAATACTTTGGATTTTGTTTCAGGAAGAGAAGAGCAGACCTTGTGCAAATGTTTCACACCTACTAACCATCTCATTTGTGTTCTCGTTCGTTATTGCTGAAATGTGGTCTTGACTACTTTATGGCTTGTTAACTTCTGTATTCTAATGGGAACAACTGTTATGCTGTTGTCGTTTTACTAGGGTCCATCAAGGTGCATTACATACTCCGTCAAATTGTAACAAAGCCGAGCATTCATTATCATAACATACATTCATCAGCAGTGGGTCTGTGGGAAATAACTTGAGTGTTCCTATGTTTAAATAAATCAGTGAACTTCCTAACCTGAAGCAACACTAAAATTATAAGAATATGTGTCTTGTTATTTTGATGTGGATCAATACAATTGGACCATAAAAATTAGATTTCTGGTGTTATGTTTGAGGGGTGGTATTTTTGTATGCTGGTTACTGTTTTATTGTGTACATACTTTTTTTGTACATTCATTCACTGTGAGACTCACCACTCTGGTTGTAAAGACAATCTAGCAGTTGATGGGAGGGAGAAGATGCAAGAGGAAATTTCTCCCATAGGGAAAAAACATGTATCCCTCTAGCTTTTACTTCCTGAACTTATCACCTGAACTACTGAACCTTTTTAGTTTTTCCTGACATTCTGCAGAGAGACTGGGTAGCGTTTGATGCGCAACGCGAATTTAATGTGCGAGAAAGGTCCAAGAACTTTCACATTTTGCTTAAATATTAATGTCATAATGGTGGCAAATGCACAGATGCTTCTCATCCAGAAGAGCTGCATTAGTATTTTCCCTCGCAAGCGAGCTTGGAAAACTGACAAACGGTACTCTCGGGTGGAAAGTCATCCGGATCGGAAAGTAAACAAACACAAATGATAATCCTCAGCGGGGCCCGACTGACTTAAGTAGGACCTGAGTCATCAGCTGGAGTCAAGACAGCGCAGGCTGGGAGGGATTCCGTTTTGTACCCACAGGGATCCGTGGTACCTCTCAGTGCAAAGGGTTCCTTAAAATGGCCGACTGACAGGCAGAGGGGGCTGCTGCAAGCGTCTCCACTGTCCTTGGTACCGGAGGATGCGGCTTCTATTCAAGTGGGTAGGTGGAAAGGCTGGTATGTGTCACTGCAATTGATCTAAGCAGCTGCACACATGTGCATGCTTACACACACACTTGCGCACGCACGCACACGCGCGCACACACACACACACACACACACACACACATATACACACACACAAACCTGTTTTGGGTTTCCTAAAGTGACTGGTGAAATAGAAGCTATTCTAACCACAATGCAGAAAACAGTGATTTCTGTGAAAACAGCTGCTGATTTTAATGTGTCACCTTCTATCTTCATAGCCTTTTGACAATAACAAGGCCCTGAACAGCATCTTTTCATAATGCATTATAAGAATGACGGGGGGGTTCGGATGGGAAAACTGAGCAGCTTTATTCATGTGGCTTATATTGGCTTAATTACTACATACATTCTTGTTGTGTTGTAATAGCATGTATCAGCATTAACACAAATGCAATAACACAAAGGAAGCACTACAATTAAAAGATTTTTGACCGTGCAAAAAACAAACAAACAGAAAGGTGTCCTGCTACCAGAGAGATGCTGCTAAGAAGCATAAATTGTGAAGCCCGCAGGAAATGTTAGGGCCACGTTTATAGATGGATCCACGTCCCTGCAGCTTTCAGAGTTAGATCAATCACACACCGCCGTGCCCAATAAAAGCCAGAGGCTTTTAATTGCAGTCGGTTTCTGTGGAGCAGCTACAAATTTCAGTACCCAAGGGCAAAATCAGCAAGTGAACCCACAGTATAAAACGTGTTTGTTTAATTTGACTTTAATCAGATGTGTGGCTATGTATCCCCCGTCCCTGGACAACCTTCAAAAGGGCCCCTCCCAACCGAGGTCATTATGTATCATTGCAAGTTAAAATGTTGCTGGACAACTTGAATCCACCTCTTCTAAAAGCTTTTTTTTGTTAGTTTCTGTGGCATGTTTTAAAGTATGGTTTGGCCATTTTTAAACATTCTGAGTAGCTCATCTTGCCCTGTGATGGGATGTTCTTCTCTTACCAGTCTCTCAGCTCTCTCTCACCTGTCTCTCACCCGTGTCTCCAGCATGTCCAGTGGGCCTTACAGGCACATCGGTTAAGTGTGCACATCAGAAGTGTCGACACAAGCAGCGGTGTGTGTGCTGCACACTCTTTATGCTTCTTATGTGTTTTGTCAAAGTTCATACTGGCATAGGGGCACAGCAGCTTTGTCAGAGACATCTCATCAACCTGCCTGCTGGGCAGTCTGGCAGAGAACTGGGCAGAGATTGGCACACATGTCCACGCAGTTGTACCCATATACAATTGATGGACAATGGCTTGGCACCTCTGAGGAACAAATGTCACTGGAAAATGAGCTGGGAGCCACATCTCAACAGCAAACACACGGTACCACACTAAAGAACTGAAGGACCTGCGTCGTGCCGTCAAAACACCAGTCAAATTGTCAGCTCCGTTACTCAAAAAACCAAACTGACAGACCTGTCACTGGATGACATCACTGTCAGGGGAAAATTCTGTGCATTCATCAAGGTCCATGATACAGACATGACCACTGAAAGTCGTGTGGTTTGCTTGCTTCTACAGCCATCGATAGGCGTACTGAGATTTACATGGAAATCCTGTGCAAATTTGGTAAATATGAATCCAGTGTTAGACCTTTATTATTATATACACAATGATAACATGGACCCACCATTACTGAAACAAGCTGCATATTTTTTGCCTCTTGCTTATAAAAAAAAAATCTTGCTTATATTTAAGAAAGGTTTATCTGAAAATATTTCCACGCCTGTCCTGGTTGAATAAAGGACAAGTCTGACGAGTTCACCCTTACAGTCGGGCTTCTCAGTTTGACCATCTGCTCGTCCCCTTAAGGAGACGAAGCTGAGCTTTAACGTTCGCCCGTCTCTATGGCAACGCCAGACTGTGGCCCTCCAGAGCCCGCTGGCTGGTTAGTCTGATCCAGCTGCCACACAGGTGGCTGAACACAAAGGGACGGCTGACGGCATATGCAGATTCGTCACAGGTAATGAGGTTAACCTGGGCTCAGGCAGACGGCTGCCATCAGGGCAGGTATTTGCTAACTTCTGGATTTGTTTGCTTTTGAGATCGCGGCAATTTTTAGGAAGTGGTCTTGAGTGCGAGCACGTGGAGGTGAAAGGTGTAGCACAGTGATGACAAGCCGTAAGCAGACCTGCCGCGCTCCCGCAGCCGAAACCCAGTCCTGCTCACACACGATGGCGCATGCGTATGCTGACAGGCAGGCACCTTTGAAAAAGCGGGTGTGCAGACCTTACCGCCTCTGCGGGGCTTCCCCAGCTGGAGACAGCGCCCCCCCTGCAGCCAAGATAAATCACAGCTGCCAAGAGTCTTCACTTCTCTATAGGTTTTTCTTGTTGATGAGTTAAGTGCACTTCGGCGAGTTCCGTCAGAGGCCAGGATCATGTAAAGATGTATTATTTATAAAACTGCTGTTGGTGAATCGACCAGCAACTTTCAGAAGAGCATAGAACTCACGTATGTTGATTTATATGAAACCATAATGTGTAAATATTGCATGTATTAAAAATGCCTATCTACAGCTGCAGTGATAGCCCAACCCTTTGTGCTAAAGTAATCAATCAGAAGGCCCCCCCCCGCGCCTGAAAGTCTTTGAAAACATTCCAAATGTCTTTACATTTCATACACTGATGCCTTTAGGAAGAAGATTCTGAGGATCGTGACCACTTACAGCTCAGGGAAGGAGGGTTTTATTAAATTTTGATTTCCATTATTTAATCTCCTGTTACGAATCACATCTGTACAGTACCATGTGGAAAGAATGCATATTTCAGATTATCCTTCAGTAATAACTGCACCATAAGCCAAAATGCATGTTTATTTAATGAAGGAATGGTAGCAGTATGAGATACATTTCAGTGTATTTCCTCCTATTTAAAACTTGCCAGACCATTTGCTTTTGGTGACTGGAGTAAGTTCCTGGTGGCAGTCTTGTCTAAACACACCCTCGACAGAGGGCTTTAGACGACTCCTTGTTGTCTGCATGCTTTGCGTGGCCTTAGGACGCGTGTAAGCAACACTGTGGAAAAACACACGAGCAGAAGACATAAATTAGACAGTACAATAGCATCTGTAATGCAAAGAGAATTCAAGACACATTGATTATTGAAATGCAGAAACCTGTGCTGATTATTGCACAGAGTGGAATAACAACAAGCAGAGCCATGTGTGGACAAACGTGGGTGGACACGTGTGGAAATGCAGGACTGGAAGGAGCCCACAAGGACACGGGCAGCTTGCTCACATTGACTGAGAATTCAGACAGCCTGTCGTTTGTCATTGTTAGCTAGAGGTCAGAGGTCACACTAGCTTTAGCGACCCATTTTTCTGCGCAAGCCCATGGTGCCTCTACGTTTGCATACCCCCCCCGGCTTCATGCATCTCAGTTCCATATCCATGCTTCACGTGCATGAGCATGTCCCACGCACGTCGTCCGAACACAGATGAAACATCACGAAAAATTCATGAGGCTAATTTAGAGTCAGTCAGACAGTCAGTCAGACAGTCAGTCAGTCAGACAGCCAGTCAGTCAGTCAGACAGTCAGTCCGTCAGTCAGCCAGTCAGTCAGATAGTCAGTCCGTCAGTCAGACAGTCCGTCAGTCAGACAGTCAGTCACCTTCTATACCGCTTCATCCTGTTAAGGGTTGCAGGAAGCCTGGAGCCCATCCCAGGAGACATAGGGCGCAGGGCAGGGGACACCCAGAGCGGGGCGCCAACCTGCCGCAGGGCAGCTAATTTTGAGTGCAGGTTCTTATTTAGGACAGAAGAGCCAGATGTAAGAATTAAATAGACTGGAACTGAAAAAGAAGCGAGTGGCTTTCTGTTAATTCTTGTGCAATTTGTCACTCACATGTTTAAAGCAGTTTATGCATAGCAAACTAAGCCAGATGAGAACCAAGGCAATTTGCAGCACACATTTTCAGATAGAGAACATCAACGTGTAGCCCTAAGATGTGTTGTCAAATGTAAGCTTACTTACTAAACCACTACATCTTCCCCATCCTTAATTTTCCTTTAAGGACTGTTTAATTACTAAATTACTTATGGGTGAAGGGGATGAACATGCCAAGTTAGGATAGCTCAGCACTCTTTTGAAAATGTGAATATGCTTTTTGACAGTTTTTAAGCTTTTTATCTTGGTGCATGACAGAGGTCCTCTCTAGTAGAACTGAAATGCTACCTTTAACTGAATTCAAAATTTGACATGGTCTCAGTGCCAATTATTATTATTATTATTATTATTATGTAGTTTTAGTATGTATAACTGGCCATTATTACAAGGCCCTGTTTGTTTGTATATGTTAAGTAAAAGGACACATACAACATAAACAAAATTTAAATATCCAGTAAGTAGACAAGTTATGATGCAATCGATATATTTATAATGAAAGAGATTTCAGCAAAATTGATAATTGACAGCTTAATAGCTTTGCCTTCATTTAGGATTTATTTCTCTGGTGATCATTTCTCAGTCAGATTAGCTACATAGAGTCATTAATTTATTCATTCATTATTCATTTATTTTGAATCGTGTGTTTACCGAGCTCCCATTCTCTGTTAACATAATAGGCAGCTCAAAGTACTCGTGCGAATGTTGTAGACGATAAACCTGCTGTGTGACTGACGTTAAAATGCAAGCAACAGAGTAAAGTTGATCAGAGGAGGAACATTCTGACCTATGGTGCTGTGTTAGACCCCCCCCTCCTACATTTCTACTTAAGGGTGGGAGGGGAAGCAGCAGCAGCAGTGAGAAGAAAGAAAAATGAGTAAGACTGTTAATAAATTCTGCTTCCGTCATGTCGCCCCAGGCTCTGCCATCGTCTACTTCAGTCTTTAACTTGGAAACTGCACTTGGAAACTGAACTTGGAACCTGAAACGAGAATGGAATGTTGCAGGCCGACTTTTGGCTCTTATCTTTACACGATTCGAGCCTCCAGTTTAAATTAAATCTAAAGATTGTGGGCAGGGAGGAATGGGTTCGAACAGTGTGTCTCTGATGATTTCCAATCTGGCAGAGAACGAACAAGTGTTTCTGAACAACGAGGAACCGTTTATCTCTGGCTGTGGTGTAGCAGTAGGCAGAGTCTGATTAGAGCTCTGACTGAAATGCTGTCTCTGTCCTTCAAATGGGCATAGTTCAACTGACCTCTCTGTTTATTAGGGAGACAATGTCACGAGATCATTGTTAAGAGGTTCAAGATGGGTTGGTATCTTTTGTCATCTCATGTTATGTCTCCAAGGAAACGTTATCACACGGTTCTCTGACCTTTAGTCCAATAGCTAGATGTTAATTAAATAGATGGTTGTGCAATAAAGAGTCAAGACTCAGCCAGGTTTTTTTTAATAAAGGTTGTTCAATGTGAGCTTCTGTGTTTGTGTGGTCGGCACGTTTTTAAAGTTGAGAATGGTAATTACTGCCGTAGCGATCTGTGTGCATTTGAGATATGGTGCAATGAGGTATACACATAAGTGTGAGAATAAGTGTGAGTGGAGTACTTGACAGAAGTTGGTCATTATGCCCTTTATGTACGGTTCTTTGGAAACATCTGCTGTCCGCTTTGCTGCACTGCTATCTTTTAAAGGAGCTGTCCACTCTTCATACTGTGTGTCATGGTGCTGAAATCCATCAAAGGAGCTGTCCAGTCTTCATACTGTGTGTCATGGTGCTGAAATCCATCAAAGCATCTGTCCACTCTCTCTCCTGTGTCACAGTCCAGAAATATCTCTAAGGGGTTGTCCAGGTTCTTCTGCTATGTGGTAGTTCTGAAATCTCTCAAAGGAGCTGTCCAGCTTTGTTTGGTATGTGGAAGTGCTGAAATTTCTAAAAAGAGCTGAAAAGTTTCACATTACCATGTTTGCAATGCCACTAAAATCATTAAACGCTGCTGCCCAGCTCTATATGATGATGCTGAACTGTGATGACTACACTCTTGTCATCAATACTTGTTTTATACCATTGAAATTGATACAACTCATAATGCATCGTGGTCTGCTAGGTGTGTATTAATTAGTAATATGTACACAAAGAACAGTTACGATTCCTCAGTTTAAAAAAAGTTAACAGGTGAAGCTTTAATAACTTCCCCAGAAGTTTTTGTAAAAGAACTTTTAAAATATAAGACAAAATAAGAAGTGAAGATAAAAGAAATTAAGTCTGCAGCTCATGGAAATCATCTTGTTCCTGGGGGAGAATAATATTCTGGTATTTCTTACCTCATCCAATTATTTCTGTAAGAGAAAAGCTCACCTTAAGCCTTGCCACTTTACTGAATTCATCAGAACTCTACAGCTATGAACCAAGTTTTTTCCCTCTGCCTGTCAGTGCTGAAACAGAATGCACAAAACATTTTCTTAATGTTTCTGATCAGGATTTGATAAGTAATATTTACAAAGGCCGAGCAGTGCGGGTGAATGATGGCTTTGAGTTGGATGTTATTTATGGAAAATTAATGAGACAAGGTAAGGGATTAAGAGAAAAGCACATTCTTGCTTCTTCAGTTAATGTTGATGAGGAGTCTTGGCTGTAAATTCAGGTTTGATCTACTTGTGTCTATTGAAAAAATATACATCTGAGAATAAAACAGGCTGGAGACTTTGCAAGCACCGTGATGGCACTTGCACAAATTTATTTTTATTTATTTATTGTTCTCTATTATGTCAACAGTGTCGTTGTTTATGCAGAAGAATTTCAATTTAAGCGCAGCTCTGTGAAATGGAATTCAAGAACCAAATATATTCACGTTGCCTGACTGAAAACAATACAAAGGACAAACTTGTTTAATGCACGAATAATCAAGCATTCATCAAGATTACACTTTGGACTGTTAGCGGCCTGGTGGCTCAATGGGTAAAACATGAGGATGGTATGTGGAAGTCTCCCAGTTTGAATCCCACCTCTGCCACCAAGTGTGTCCTTCAGCAAGATGTCCAAATACCCCCCGGGCACTGCATGTAGCTGCCCGTTGGTCCCACCAGGAGATGGGTTAAATGCAGAGGACTAATTTTCCTCTGGGATTAATTAAGTACTATAAACTTTAAAAATGTATAAATAAACAGCCCTGGATGAATTGTAATGATCATTCTGGTTTTTCTAGGTGGACACGAAGTAGAAGTGCAGTGGTCTTTTTTTTTTGTCAGAGGTCTGAGATGCTGTCTTGAGAAGTCATGTACTTAGCTGTGTCATTCTTGTTAAGAATTCCCAATCATCCTCCAGAGACAGATGTGATCGAGGGCAGCAGTTACTTCCATACCAAGGAACAAATAGTGGGTAGGAAGTTCAGCAGCATTATGCAGGGTCTTATGGGAGCCTTGCATAATCAGGCACCAGATAGCACATTGGCATTCAGGTCAGCCTCTGCAAAGCAGAAGGTTATGCTCTAAGGGGCCGCTGTTCTGGAACGTTCTGTGGTCTCCAACGCAGTCACCACCCGAGAAAACTGTTAGTGAGGACAAGGTCTGGGTGAGGTGGGAGCCAAATAGAAGCAGCCTGGAAATGTGCTCCAGACAGGCCTCCACTTGCTATCCTGAGGGACCAGACGGACGCGCTAGCCTTAAAAGACGCAGAACACCGGCCTAGCGTAGGTGTGCTACAGTTCAGCTGGCAGTTGCAGGCCAAACTGCTTCATGCCCCTCTTTGTGTTCAAATACAAAATCTGACTGCAGGTTACAGAAAGCAGAGCTTTGAATTTCTTGTGCAAAATTTAAATCCAAGCCTTATTTTCTCACAGGCTTCACCCGTCACCGAGGGCCTGTAATCGTCTTTCTATTTCCCCCCGTGCCACAAGAAGATGTGCACTGTACCCACCACCTCCCCTGAGCTCCTTTCAGCTCCGTGCACTCTGTATGCTGCTCTCACTTTTCGGTCCTGCATCTCACACTTCACGTTTGTGCAGGTTTTTATCTTTTAATCTTTATGTATTCAAAAAATATTCTGGGGGAGGGGGTTTATCCATGGAGGATTTCTACATGAAAACGAGATGATGTGTTTTAATGACACCAATACCTTACAAGACTTATCACACGTGCTCCGTGGCGCTTGCATTTATCCACAAGGGGGGGGGGCAGCCGGGAAACCACCGCCCAGCCACATGCTGCATTTTTAGCGGACCTGGATCAGTTCTTAATGAGCAGGATCTGTGACCCAGTGTAGCTGCAGGTTCATGTCCTCGGAAGGATTTGGAACTGCTGCGCTGAAAATACACACACCCGAAGACGTGCGGAAATAAAGTATACAGCTAGAAGCTACGGTAGTCACTTTGTATAAACCATCGTTTTATCCACATAAGCAGGAATATTTGCTTTCCTTCAGCAAAAAAAAAAAAAGTCAGAAAGTGCAGATTTTGGCATAAAGCATTTTTAGAAGTGTAGCGTGTACAGGAGCCACGGCGATGAATAAACAAAGGGATGGTCACGACTCCTGCAGTTTAAAAATACCGACAAAGGGAACAGAATGACACTGCAAATCGTGAACTTGGGGCGAAAAACAGAGAGAGGGAGTTGGGCTGCTGCTCAGTTCGGCTGTGTCATTTAATGTTTGCCATTGCAATTCTAACACAATGCAAAGTCATTTTAAAAGACAGTGTGTGAGTGTGTCCGTGTCCGTGTGTGTGTGTGTGTGTGTGTGTGTGTGTGTGTGTGTGTGTGTGCATGTGTCCTGTAATACAATGCGTCTCTTGTCCACTGGATTATCACAATTTGATTCAGCCCATTTTTTGTGCATTCCTTTGCCTGTGTGAATTTAGATTTTTCATAGGTGCTTTAAAATGATTCAACATTCATCTATGTTTCCCCCACTTTGCACTGAGCTCAGCAGAATACATAATATATAATTAGAAGAAAGGATTGAGGTCTTCTCTCCTAACCTCTATTTGTTCAGATTCTTGCTGTCAGTCAATTAATCTATGACCTTCACACAAAATGTTTTTAAATTGAGCCATTATTGAGTGGGAAAATCATGAATGCATTACTCCCCTGTGTTCTACAATGGAACTGTGTTCCATTGCTGCAGTAACATCAGGACGGTGTGTGTTTCAGGACCTCTTTCATTTACACATTGAGAGCCACCAGGTTTAGTACCAGAAGGCACAGATATCATCTGTGAATTACACAAATCTGCTAAGGCACTTGCATATTTCACACGCCGTGTATCCGTCTTTGAGAGGGTGTAGTATTGCGAGGATAGGTCACCTTCGCAAACCACATCTGTAACGTGCCTGTCATTAATGTCTCATTGCATCAGGACTTGTTAATAATCCAGAGAGTGACTGCAGAACCCTGTTACCGTGGTAACACACAATAAAACGGAGCCTCGATGAATGATGTGCCGGTTTGCAATTTTGTTCTAATTAGCTGCAACAAATGTTCGCTGTCATCTATTTGTCATTTTAAAGCCATCACTCATAATTACCCAGGCCCTCACACCTTTATGAAACTTCTGGTCTTTTGTTCTATCTTTTTCATAAGCATTTTCTAAGTCCAGCACAACCATCTTTCACGAAACAAATGTGTGAATTTGTTTTTTTGTGTTTCTTGCCTTCCATCCTTCTTGCAAAATCTAAATTCTTAGAACTTGAATAATAAGTTGAATTTATATAGCACCTTTAACAAACCCCAAGTCACTTAAAAAAAAAAAACACTTAGGACACCTGCCACACCCATGTGGCTAAGCTTATCCATCTGATTGGGAAATGCCCTGTTGGTCTGTGCTTATTGCTATAGTTTCCTGACAACGACTCATGGTAAACTACAGTAGATGTTCCAGTTCCTGCCCTGAGAAGCATTTGCACATTCAGCCTCATACTCCAGGCTCCTGTTATGTGAATACCTTCCCATCTTTCCTAGCTGTTTGCATCCCTGTTTGTATGCAGAATGTAAAAGTGAGAATTAGCAGTATTTTCCCGATCTTCTGGAAGGGAAATCATCACAGCCTGTTTTTTTTTTCCCTTTGGAGAACTCTGTCATCCCTCCCCACTGACTTCACATCGCTATTGAGGGAACCGGTTTTGCTGTGCCCGTGACAGGGACTGGGGGGAAGTTATACCTTTAAAAGCCGATGTGATATTTCCCGACTGGTTTGTGAAGTCACCCTCAGGACCCGGCACCCGCTCCCTCCCAGGTTTTAGACAGTTGATGCAGCTGTACACCTTCTTTCCAGCAGTAATGGCACAGCAGCAGCTTGCTGTGCCATTAAACGTTAAAGGCCCTCATGCATACTTTCATCATCTGGGTGCTGGGTAGCAGGCACCCTCAGAGTGAGTGGGTGGCAGAGGTCACCATGACGATAGGACGATGACATCATGGAACAACATAACGGTAACCATTGTGCCAAATCAAATCTGATTTGCGACTTGTAAGGAGTGTGCCCAGATATGCTTGACAGAACACCCTGAAATTTTATAATACCACAGATGAAACTGCAGGATTGATTTTCAGTCCTAATTATGCATTTCCACCATTTGGTCTGAAATATATATGACAATGGAGCTATTTATTACATTACATATATATTATATCCAATAAAATAAAATAAACACATTGGAGAATTACATACAAAAACTCATTCTTATGACAAAGCGATAAACTAATTTGTTGCTAAAAGATATTTAAGGTCTGACAGGTCAAAACACGAATACACACCATGTGTAAAGTATCTTGACACTAAAATGTGAGAAAGAGGCCAACATTCTCAAAAATGACAGTTAATTTAAAAATTAGCATCTGCCCCAATTGTATTGGACTGAGCATGTCTGACAAGATAGAAAACCAGCTGTATTTTTCAGACTGCTCTCTGTCTGTCTGTCTGTGTGTGTGTGTGTGTGTGTGTG
>JABJVR010007521.1:0-11022 GCA_025773905.1 Chitala chitala | reverse complement strand
TGACAAGATAGAAAACCAGCTGTATTTTTCAGACTGCTCTCTGTCTGTCTGTCTGTGTGTGTGTGTGTGTGTGTGTGTGTGTGGCTGCGTCAGTGCAATCCTGATGTGCCATCAGCAGTTACTTTATTAGGCTGTCAGATACTACACATTTTCACCACACAATTTCAGCCTTAAGCATTTCTGTGAATTTTAATGAATCTCAGAAACATATAGACAATGTTTTCTGAGCACTGGCATTTGTTATTCTTTGTCTTTCATGGGATAAAATGCAAAGTGACTTGCATGCTTAACCCTTTACACAACTGTGTATTTCAGTTGGTGTAGTTCAGGTTCAGTCCTTCGCTCAAAGGTACAAGAGCTATGTCTCCCAGACTTTCACCAGGGAAGTCTTCACATGACAAGTGTGAGTTCCTGGATTGGAGTACAGGGATAACGCATTAACACAGTACGGGGGGGTTCATACTTCGTAGGACAGTGCTCAATGTTGACTTTACTTCACAAGGAAACATTTTTTGTAGAAAGAGGCCCAGCAGTTAAGGGGTGAATTAGCTATTTATGCATGGTGTAAAATTCAATTACAAATCAGTCTGGAGTAATTAACGAGTAGGAAAACGTCACGTGACATCCCAGACAGATCCAGAAATGAACCGGCGTTAAAGGTTTTTATTACTAAACTAACTGCATGGGTTTATCGTAGGTCTGTCGGATGGTTTTATCGTGATTGATGGACAGAAGAGCGGACTCCCTGTTCATCTATGCACTTCGATCGCTTATGATCTTCAGGCTCGCCGTTTAAAGAACCAAAGCCTTGGCCCCTTTCGATATTTGAAAACGTTTAAAACATTTTAAAATCACGTTGAGTAGTATTTCTTGCATTAAAAATATTTTGTATACCGACATGGTCACAAAAATCGCAGCCTTGGAGTAGGTCGACCACATAAGCCCCGTGTTCCGTGTTTCAGGCAGAGACTTGACATGATTCAGTTTGACAAGGAGAATTAATTTTGTGCGGCCGGACCAGCGCTGAAAACACGCATAGATAATTGTCATTGTGTTTTATGGCTCTGAGGTCAACGTGCCACACGATGTATCTGCTTGTCGTCAGTAGTGCGAAATGATCGCCAAAGCATTAAAAATTAAGCTTGACCTGCCATGTGGAGATATGATGTCTGAACAATCATTAAATTGTTTCTGCCAACGCTTTACCGCCCACGACGCGTTATTTAAACTGGCATCGAGGAAGATATTTTGCAAGACCGTGATGAATTTATAGAGCTGCGTTTATACCAGCGCTGTTCATCTTCACCTCTGCAAAGACCTCGCGTGTCTGCATCGCAGCATTTTGTAAATCTTTAAAAACGTGCGACGTTTTATTTCGCCACGCTGCCTTGCTCTTTCTTGCGGAAATCAATCCTGATGAGGAGATTAAGGCGAAAAGACAGACTAAAAATGTATGAATGAAGGACTACAGTTGCGTCCTGCGTGTTTTCCGTCGGTGGGGCGAAAGTAAAGCGAGGTGCCCATCGGCTGCTCTTCAGTTAACCAGATGGTGGTTGCCAGGCAGCTGGCAGATGTAAAACATTGGATACATCCCTGCTTAAAAAAAAAACGGTAAAAAATCCTCTTCGTCAAGGTCTTACCTAAATTGGGACAAAAGTGTTAATTTTTGTCGCGCATCTTGGTCTCGCGTCTTGAAAGAAAGTGGATTGGTTTCCCCCCTCTCTCTCTATTCCCTCTCTCTCTCTGTGTCGTCCCCCCTTTCTCTATCTTCCCCCCTTCTCTCTCTGTCTTTCCCCCCTTTCTCCATCTTTCCCCCTCTCTCTCCCCCTCCCTGTCTCTCTCTCTCCCTCCCTCCCTGTCTCTCTCTCTCTCTCTCTCTCTCATGTGCACCACTCTCTCCCTCTCTTTCTCGCTCTCTCTCTGTCTCTTCCTCCCCGTTTATCTTTCTCTCTCTTTCTCTCTCTCTCTCTCATGCGCACCACTCTCTCCCTCCTCCCTGTCTCTCTCTCCTTCTCTCTCTCCCTCCCTCTTTTTCTCCCCTTCTCTCTCTCTCCCTCTCTCTCTCTCTCCCTCCCTCCACCTCCCTGTCTATCTGTCTCTCTCTCATGCACACCACTCTATCCCTCGCTCTCACACTTCAGGGGCTGTGTTTGCTATTGAAATTGAAAGTCCATTATCGCTTGCTGTACTTCGCTGACTGCGGTTCGCCTGCCAGGGCACCTGGACTTCTGCGGTTAACGGCTGCGTGGTCCCAGCTGTAGGTTACCATGACTTCAGCCAAGGAGCCAAATGCACCTGTAAAAGCGGCTCAACAGCAAGACCAGGTAGTGTCACACGCTGGATTTTAGATATTTAGAGAATATGACCGTTTGGTTGCCTTTCAAAATTCGCGTGACAATATTGCTCGTCTTCCACGTTCCAGTCATCTTGATATGAGCAATACGATTGCATGACTGATGAGCGGTTAGTGTGTGTAATGTGCGATGTTGCATTTAAAGGGTCTTGTGCATGAAAACTTTTGTATTTAAGTCAGCCGCTGTCTTAAATTCTAGAAGTGAGTTTTTGTCATTTCCATAATGTAGTGGGAATCGGTCTCTCGGTTTCGGTGTATAGCTATACGTTTAAATGTTTTCTGCGGAACTCACTGTAGCATCTAAATAGGTATCCACTTTTATACAACAGAAAAAAGCATACGCGCGCGTTATAGACTATTATGGAAGGTTTCAAGAGTCGATATTTTGACAGTGGATAATTGCCGAAATACGCTCTCTCAGGGCAACTACCGTTTGAAAATAAAATTACTAACGCGACACATTGATTACTGTCATATAGTATGCAAAACTGTTAACTGTGTTAACTGTGCCTACTTTCTAATGGAGTACATCAATTACGGTTGCTGATGAACTGGTATGCTTTTCTGTTTAAACGCTGAAAAAGTTTCACACACATACGTGTGTTCCACGACGAATTAAACAAATCAGCGTAATCGTTATGTAAAACACATGCACACTTAGTGTCACTTACGCGCGCACTGGCGCGCGCGCGCGCACACACACACACACACACACACACAAACACACACAGAGAGAGAGAGAGTGTGTGTGTCCTGCATTATTTTGTTGCAAGCTGGTTGAAATGCGTTTTTGTATTTCCTTTCTGAATAGTCCATATGTCAAATTGAACACTCACAGTCATTTATTTCAACAGTCTATTAAAAATGTATGTATTTAAACAAACAGTACTTAACAATGGAGCAATAGCCCGAGTACTTCATTTGAGTATCGGGTTCCATTAAAGAAAATTAAATAATGGCAAACATTCAAAAGCAAGTATAGAAGAAATGTGAATGTTAAAAATGTGGTGCGGCGTGCGGCATTTCGCTATCTGAGAACGCCACTGTAGAGATACCTGAAATATTTCTCAATTTAATGCATGCATGGAAGGCTGCAAAAGGCATCTATAGTCGTGAGTTATTGGTAATGATGTAAGATGATTACATTAACAGTTTCACTCATGCACTGATGCAAAACCATTCCAGATGTGTGTGATCGTTTTTTTTTTTTTTTTTGGACATCATTAACAGCTACCCCTAGAGACTGGTTATGTATTGAGGAAAATGACAATGTTCGAAGGCCATTTAGTGCGCAAAATTCAACGGAAAGCGAGAGCCTCGTTACCAAAGATCATCGCGGTGGTGACATGTGTTGATAAGGCTGGTTAATGCTTTCATGGAGCGTGATAATGCTATAATGTTGCTGTTTTTAGAATACGGGGACACGCTGACATTCAGTTTAAACAGCTTCAGACCAGGACACCTTTTTTGTTCCATTTCATCCCACCTGTATGCCTTACATGGTCAATTATATTTGATATGTATAAACGCCATCTTTTCTCGTTACATATCCTGGGATTTTGGTCCATGCCCTTTTGTTAATAATCAACATGTTTAAAGTCAAACTGACAGCCCCCAGACCACTCACAAAGCCCTTGTTGTTCACCTGCCTTTGTTGTGCCATATGGATCCAGTCAGGTGTGGCGTATATTGTTTCTGCTCTGATTACTGTTAATGAAAACGTGTGTACAAATAATTTAAATAAAAAAAATTGATACATCCTCTAACTGACTTTGTAAATAAGGAAACTTCCTTTGATGTTACTAATTGATTTTTAAAACTATTTCCTGTCCACACCCTTTTCAGCAGTAGCCTGCACGTGTGTGTGTGTGTGTGTGTGTGTATTTCCCAGCAATGGGAATCTTGATTTCCTGCATGTGTGCATCACCTCCCCACCACCGGTGGGGTGTCTGGGCTTATTGACCTCTTGCAATTAACACGCACGTCTCAGCGGAGAGACACATATGTTCTGCGATGCGCCGTTGCAGCTGAGGATGGGTATGTGACACCAATCTGCAATGGAAGCGTCCAAGAAACAAGCCACAGCATGTAAAACCACCACCGAGGTCCAAGCACAATTCAGTCAAAAAATATATATAATTAAAATTCAGCTGCAGCTAGAGTAGTAAGCACAGGTTGGTCATATAACTTTTTAGCTCTTCTAATCGGTGTGCCATGCAGGATTTCAGAATACAGAGTTTCTTAAAAAAACAGTACAGTAGGTATGTAACCTCAGCTTGGTAGGTTTGCACTTAATATGTGTATACGTTTTTATTCTAAGTTTAGCTTTGCTGCTAAAATATGGCTGTGGATTACTGAGGCTGTTTCACACTCGTGCTGAAAAGTAGAACATAAGTCTCCTATGACACCTCTTTACCTCTGTGTTATGCGTGGTGTTATACACACAAGAATTCCTCTCTATCACGCTGCTATGTTCATCTGCGCTCAGTTTATTGCATGATGCATTCCCCCCCACTCCCATACCCCCCAGGGAAAGAGTATAACACTATGAGAAAAGGAATTTACAGGCAGACAGCCCTTCCACAAAGTTAATGATCTATTCTGTCTAGGTAACAAGATAAAAATGCGTTCTGCCACTAGACACTTTGATGTTTCATGACGTTCATTGTTTTATGTGACTGTAACAGGGCTGGGATTTTGTCTGAGTCGCCACACAAGGTGTGAGGGACTACCCGATCCACCTGGACCAGTAGTGTGTAGAACTTCGAAAAGGAGCACAAACTTGCCAGCCTGGCTGTGATTTTATGGATTTTTGATTTTGGCTGACGATGTTTCACAACTGCAGTGGTCAGCAACTCCCTCCCCAACACCACCACACTACATATCCTACCAAGTTGCATCAGAGCAATTGTACAGAAAGGCTGCTTTTGCTTCGGGGAAGAATACCCGATTCAGTTTGTTTTCCCAGCAAATTACTGCAGCGTATCAAAGGTCGGCCATACAGGCCTCCATAATGACAGAGCCTGGGTTAAGCCCAGAACTCAATTCTCTGGCTGTGCTTGATAACCTGGTGGCCATTCTACTTTTCCTCCAGTAATAAACTAGAAATTTTTGGTCTGCGCGGTTTTTTTTTTTTTTCGTCCTTGTGTCCTCTAATTTATATGCGATTATGGTAAATTAATTGTGCAGTTCTGGAGTTATGAATGTGGCCTAATGAGATTCTTTCCCCTCAAGTCTATTTAACAGTCCAACTCAGGGAAATAAAAAAGCACACACACATACACACACACACACAGACAGACACACCAAGCATAAAACAAAATAATCAAAATATTTCGGATAAGAGCACAATGCAGTAATGAAACTGCCATGAGCAAAATCCTAAATCCTGTTTGAAATATGCTGTTACTGTGTTTAATGAGCATCACATTAAAACAACTCAAGCACATTAAATATTAGAAATTGAGGTTTCCTTTGTCCCTTTCTGGGACCAAATTCAATAGGTTTAGAAACATTATAGTTAATTTAGGGTATACCAGCTGTTTAACTGATACGTTGTTAAATTTCTTTCTATTTTATTTTATACTGGTTTTGCTGAAGTTCTTAACAATTACTTTCTTTTTGTACAGTATTTGTGTTATTATTTTTTACACTGGTATAAGTAAATATGTCTTGCATGCTGAATTTCCTATATTGTCATCAGAAATGCGCCATCTCAAACTTATAACAGGTCCAAGAAAGTACAAATACACAGAAGCACTCAAGCGATTTGACTAATATTTAAGATGAATGTCGATTAAGAGGGTTTATTTTAATGTCTCTCGCTGTTATTAATGGCTTGCGTTTGCAGAGTTCTCATGGCAGTAAATGGAAGCTATCCGGCCGATGCGCTGTGATACAATCAAAATCCCAGTTTCACCCAGCTGAAACTATCTGGGAGTTGGCTGTGATTCACCCCAAGTGTGATGAGTTTGCGGCGTATAGGGTGGAGGTTGGGAAGCTGCGGTGGGTTGGGGGGGCACTCCAGAGAGAGCAGTGCTTTCATTTACTGGGAAATTCAAGCGCAAAGAGCAGAATTATAGGACCACTGCATAAAAGTATAAATAAATACTCAGAGAGACTGCTAAGAGTATAAATACATTATACTGACTGCAAAAACCTGCCTGAGTACTAACAGACACTTACAGAGCACCATAAGAGAATAAAGTAAGAACCATCAGCTAGGACTGTATCCTCAGAGAGGCACTACGGAGTAAGAGCAGATGTCCAGACCTGAAGATAAAATGGGAAACTCACCTGTTATTGGTGTACACACATGCACGTCAGATAACGATAGATTACACTGCAGTGGTGCTACTGCATTTTAAATCTGGACAGAGAATATCATATACACTTTATATCAAGGAGAGAAACTGGCATCCCCTGGGCTAGTTGAAAGAAGGAGCTTTAATTAAGCAGCTGTTGGTTCCTGGACAATAGTTTCGCTGCCAGTTACAGCAGTTGACAGTATGACAATGAAAGCCGTGACTTGACCATTTATAGCCGCTTCCGCTATATTTACAAAACAGTAACGGCAAACATACGTGTACCAGGACTATTTAAGGGCTAACAGATGTCCAGTTTGCGAAACTGTTTCGTAAGATTCATTTTTTAAATGACAAATTTAGTCTATCTCCTCTTTCCTTTGTAAATATGATTTGCCCCTCGACAATACGAACACCCACTTTTCTGATTAAGCAATTTTCTTTTTGCTTTGGAGCGAACATTTTCTTCTTGGTAAATGTACAGTGTTGATTAATATTCATCTATGCAATGTTTAATTCACACGTGAATAATTTGCAGGTTTATTATGTATGTGCATGATTAACCTTACCTTGACATGTTGAGTCGGATCTGTCTTTAAATGGGTACGTTTTTTAGATCAATGCATCAACCGACTGTTTTTTACGGTGGGATGAGTTTTTGCTTTGAACTTAGAATTGCCCGTTCTTTTGAAAATTTGAAGCAGAGTTATTAAATTGTCGAAGGGCGATGACCCCTGCAAAGCAATAGTCAGCCCACTAGTTTTCGCTGGTTGAAGCCACTTAGGAATTAGAACAGAAAACACATTATAACAGCACAGCGAATAATTAGGCATATAAACTTGATAGTTATGAAAATGACTGTGATTAGTACAAGACTGCTCATTAAAAATGGTGGCGAGATGGTTTGCGCCATTGCCTTGCATGTTAGTGCCTGGTGTTTGATTCCCCCTTGAGTCTGTGTGGGTGGGTGGTCTCCAGTTGGTGGGTGTTCTCCAGTTTCCTCCCACAGTCCAAAGACATGCAGGTTTGGTTGATTGCTGTCTCCAAATTGCCTATGGTGGGCTTGTGTCCCCTGCCCTGCGCCTCCTGGGATGGGCTCCAAGCTTCCCTGCCAGCCTGAATTGGATAAGCGGTATAGAGGATGGCTAGATGTTCATTTAACTTCATGTCTTTGAAGGTTTGCTGTAACAAACAGTCATCTTTAATACACCCAATTTAGAGCATACAGAGGCGGCTAAAGACTCCGTATTTAAATAACACTCAAAGCACGCTGTCAAGACGTGCTGCAGAACTTCGTTCGTGACGAGGCTCGGCTCCGTAAGCTCACGTTTTCTTCTCCTTCTTCTTCTGCAAGATATCTGTCATTGATTACTGCAATTCAAGCACCATACAGAGTGAAAACAGCTGCCTGAGTTCCCGTGCAAAGTGACATTAAAATTAATTTCACGGAGCACATTTTTACAGTATTGTTCAGGCAGCGCTTGGGTTACATCGACAAAGCAGGTGCGTTCCTTTAAAATGTTTTCCACGGTTGAGTGAAAACGATGAAGCAAGAAATTAATTACAAATGCAAAGACGACGACCGATTGTGAATGTGCAGTAAAGTAAAATTACCTGTGGCCTGTTGCAAAAACCTATTGCGACTCAAGGACTTAAACGCCGTGTGAGTGCAATAAACCTGGCCTAGTTTCTGAATTGCTTGTACCATTTAGCAGAGAAAGAATGAGAACATTAGAGCCATGTAAATGATAAGCCTTGACTGCCCTATTTAACAGCTCTTACACTTCTTCAATGGCACCTTCAGATCTTACCAAGTGTCGTATTCATTAATCTTTGCCTTGCACGCTGTTCTTATTTCATCAATGTTGCATGCTCCGAGCAATGGAATCTTTTAAAATGCTACGCGGAGCAGGGATTAACTGATGGTCGTCCTATTCTTATCCACGTATGCCTTTGTAGCCAAGGGTAATTTCTTTTAAGATCTTTAACTGTGAGTTTTTTCTGTCTTTTGGTGTTGGCACTTCTGCAGGTTGAGATTTCTCATTTCTGCGTCTGCTGTGTCGTGGCCATATTCAACCTATTGTGCTCCGTCGACACAAATTACCATGTGTTAAATGATCGAAATGTCACAAGTCAGTTTTGTGGACGGAGAACTCTTAACGAATTCTCTGTGTCATTACAGTTGACCATTGTTGCCTAGTTTGAACATTAAACACAACCGAGACCGCTCGACAAATCAACGTCTGCAATGTCTTATGTTACATTAAGTGTGAATTTGTCGTTTCCATTACTGTAACACTACGAGTACCAGACCCACACATTTATTTCATTATGGTGGCTATATTTAGTCTTGCTTTGGTGGCTTTAATGGACAAATAATTTTTCATAAATGCCTGAACAAGAGGAAATATGTAATGACCAAAAAATTATGAGAAATTACATGCTCTCATCTTGTCGGTAAATGGTGAAAGATGGGTTTTTTAATTGGTTGTTTTTGTAGTTAACGATATGTATTCACAGATAAAGTATATCTGGGACAATGCAGTGGTGCAGGATTGTCACAGGAAACAACAGATTTGTCCTTGTGTATAATCTGATGATGGGTGGGAGGGCTGAGTGAGTGATTATTTTATTCAACCATTCTTTCCATATCCATTTATTGGCTCAGGGTCCACTGATCATGACTTCGAATTGTGAAGGTCACAAAACCTTGACATAAATAGAGACAACAGTGTAAGGATTATGGGGAGTAGTTAATTTGAATACAAGAGAGAAGACGCAGACAGAGTTGCAGTCATATGAGTTCAAATTAGTAGGCTGGTCCTGGATGTGACAGTGCCCCCTGCTTGTTTGGAGGGTGTGCCAAAATGCCGATGCCATAACTACAGTAGAGATAACAAGGCAAGTGGCATTACTAGACAGGAGACAGGTTTTATTATCTTAAAATGTGAGTTCTGTTTATATCTTTAATTATTTATTGGAAGGCTAAAGTGCCTGCAGAATATAATGTTTTGGAATTATAATCTGTTGTCAACACTGAACTCTTAATCCCATAATGTGAAGGCAGTAAAATGGCCTCATCATAAAAGCGTATGTTGATAACACTACAAAGTTAGAAAGATATAATCTTAATACTGGTTAAATGTCTGCAGAAAAGCCATGTAATAGCTCTTACTGTACACTCGAGCAACTGCATTTTCACCAAAGGTCAGCTAGAAATCAATAGTGTTTCAGTTTTTCCGAAATACCAGTTACACTGATAGTCGTGGTTTTTTTCCCCTCAGAGTCTCCACTGGGATGTATTAGGAGAACAGGTTTTTAAATTGACTTCTGCTGTGATGCTCTATCATTTGAAATTGAATAAATTATGCAAAATAAGTTGAGGAAACCTATAAGATCATTTTTGACACTTGTGAAACCTCAGATGATTAAAATAAACGTCTTGTCTGAAAAGAAAAAGGAAAAGACACACTGGGAGGAAGATCAGATTTTCTGCATACTAACGAAAACTAATCAACATTTCCCTGAAAAAAGAACTTTTCAAAGTACATTTAAAGTGACATGAAGATTTACAGCAGAGCTACAGCATCAATGAAAGGATGAACAGAGAACTGAAAGGTTAGAGGGTTGTCGTAGTTTATTCTTGTGCTTTTGAAAAGTTTAAGAAATCAGATGGGTGCTTTCCAGGAGGTTAGAAGCTCGGAAAGATTATAGAGACCTCAGTCTGGGACTAAGAGACCATGTGGTACTGCCAGAACCAATAAATGCAGTAAAAGTGGCACTCTATGTTAAAACACAACCATCTAGGATGCCACTGCAGTTTCGCCATTGGGAGGGAACCATTTCCTGGTTGAGTCTGCATTGAAGGATACGCACAATCCAGTCGTCTTTGTCAGCAAGATTTACCCCACGCAGCGCTTGTGTTCTGTTTCGGCGCCCGCACATACACGAACAGGGCGTACTGTACATCGACTCTCGTAGGGATCGTTGACATTCCGACACAATGACAGAGAAAGACAGCAAGTGCAAGGGTTTCTGCTTTCAAGTCACCTGAGTTCACAGCTTTTCTGCTGACAGCGAGCAGCTCTGCCGACTTCACGATCCTCTCCCAAAGTCACGCATCGCTTTACCAGCTGCAGCGCAGTAGCCGGTGTTCTAACGATTTGTCCTACCTCGTGAGAATGTCCTACCCCGTAGCACAGAATGATAGTTATAACCCTCCATTTGTCCTACCTTATCAAATAATCCTACCCATATGAACGAATCCGTATTTTTGATTATCAAAAACTGTACGAGACACATAAGGGTAGCACAATTTCACAGGGTGAAGTGCATTACGAAAACATCGTAGCAAACAGCAGCGTA
>JABJVR010007520.1:0-11443 GCA_025773905.1 Chitala chitala | reverse complement strand
GACCCAAGGCGGGAATTGAACCCCAGGCCTGGAGGTGCGCGGTGACAGTGCTAACCACCACGCCACCGTGCCGCCTAGATGGTACCCATATGAATTAAATATCTATGTCAGTTTCATAGCAAATTTACACACAACATTGTTGACCAAAATGCTGAAAAATAAGACAAAGACATTATGGACAATACAAACTAAAGAAAAATAGAGTGGACATATTAAAATTAAAAACATGAAATAAATAAATAGAAGAAACACTCACTGTGGGTTGCCAAGGTCAACTGACAAGAGTCGTGTTACATTAAAAGCCAGGAAAAATTAAAAAGTCTTAAGTCTTAAAAGTAGAAAGGGAAGGGAGCCTGTCTAATAGAAAAGGGGAGCTCATTCCACAGTTTGGGTGCAATGACAGAAAAGGCTCGTTCGCATTCAGTTTGGACACTACAACTAGAAAATGTTGACTTGATCTAAGTGAACAAGCTGGATTATATGGTTCTAACAGATCAGAGATGTGCAAGGTTTTTTAAAGCTTTGTAAGCCATGTGCAGAATCTTGAACCTGAACTGTACAGGGAGCCAGTGAAGAGGCTTCAAAATTGGGGTTAGATGTTCATGTCGTGTGTCTATGTAAAAAATTGTACAGCGTCATTTTGAACCAATCGTAATCGAGCCAGCAAATCCTGGCCAATGCTGACAAAAAGAGCATTGCAGTAGTCAATTCTGCAGGTAGTGAATGACTGTATCAGCTTTCTTGGTCATTCTTAGATAGAAATGGCTTAATCTTGGACAGTTGCCTTAGCTGACAGAAACTAAGCTTAATGACTGAATTGATCTGCTTATCAAGTTTCAGTCCGCTGTCCAGTATAAACCCCAGATTTTTGACAGAAGGTTTAACATAAGTATGTAGTGCAGACAGGTCATGATACTGGTTAGTTTAGGCTCCACTGGGCTAAAATACCAGCACTTCCATCTTACTTTCATTACAGCTCAAAAATTTCAAGGCCATACATGCTTTGACATCTGTCAAACAATCCAACAGGGGTTTAAGACTGTAAGAGTCCTGTTTTTTTTAATAGGAGGTAAATTTCAATGTCATCTTTGTTACAGTGGAATGAGAGCCCGAATTTACTAATGACAGACCCCAATGACAGCAAGAAAAAAGAAAACAGCAAAGGTCCAAGGATACATCCTTGGAGATCCCACAAATAAAGAGGCGAAGGAGCAGATCTAAAGCTGTCAAATCTGACAGAGAAACTGAGCTTGGATAGGTATGACCTAAATAAACACAGAACAGGAATAAAATAAACACCATATGTGGAACATTTACAGCCACAATTGACTTTTGTCTGCATAATTCAAAATCAGAAAAAATTAGTTGTAAATATTTCAAACTAGATCCATACACATTATGTTTTTGTGACTCCAAGTGACACATCTGAGAAGGCTGAAAAACTTTTTCGGCATTTTGTAGGAGATAAGGTTGCTGAACTTATTCTGGATGTCATTTTACGAGAACTCAAGACTGACATGTACATCACTGAACTAAAATAAACAAATAAACTAATAAGCAAATAAAAAAAGCTACAGACTATGAATTTGGTGAACTCCATGACTTGCTTATCAACAGGGATGTGGTAGAGGGGTGGAACCTAGCATGATTCCAAGAACCTGTGACTGACAGGGGCCCTCAAATATTACAACATAGAATAACATCATAACAACAGCTAATATTGGGAATAGGGAGGCAGGCTAGAGAGGTGAGGTTCACTGTGCACAAAGGGAGGTTTATTATAGGGCAAAATAAGATACAAAACAGGGTTCGATGGAGGACACAAGGCTAGGAGATGGGTAGGACACAAGGGACTTATAAAATTCTCTTTTCAACATGTCTACCTACAATTACAAGCCAGGAACATAGAGACAGGGAGCTTAAAAAAGAGGGGAGAATGGGACATGGCTGGGAAACATTGATTACAATTAACACTGGGAGGACAGGATAATGAAGCACATGGAAATGAAGGACATGGTGGCATCTAGTGGACACTGAGGACATGACAGTTTACAATTATCTTTTCATGGACCACAAAAAAACTGGTGGCAGCCCTGCTCATCAAGAACAGAACTGTAGAGCATTAGAGTTGCAAGTGTTGCAGAGTAAATAAGACAGTAGAAACAGATGGTTTTCAGGAAAAGAGTTCAATTATATATTTCCAAGTGGGGGACTCAAGTCTTTAGCTCAGCAAGCTAATCCTCTTCAAATCCAGATGAACATGTCCACGTTACACAAGATTAGTAAAATCTCAAGCTAAACAAAAGCTGTCCACATTTACCATGCAGGTGAGGTAACGTCAAGTTAGGTGAAAATTCTAAAGTCAGCTCAAAGCAGCAAAGCAGACAAAAACTGTACCAGTAAGTGGTTACAAACATGAGGAAGAACAGTGCCAAATGTATGATCAAGTGTCCAAGTCCTGCAACAAGAACAGCTTGGCAAAAATGTGCAAAACTTGAAGTCAGATATGGGAAATGCATTGCATCTAAATAACATGGACAACAAAATGACTTTTTCACAGTAACTGTTGAAGTTAGAGAGCTGAACACTAAAGCAAAACCATTTATGGTACAAGCAAAAAATAAACTGAAGTTTTAAAGATTGACAACAAAGGCTTTTAAACTTGACCCCAGTGCACACTGCAATATGACTTGACAGACTTGTGAAAAATACAATCACAAGATTATTTCTGAACAATAGTTCAGAAAGTCATCGTGCAAATTACTGTACTTGCATATTCAGGCCACCAGGTGTCGCAAATAAGACATACCTGTATCTACAAATGCCAACAACACATACTGTAACTGACTTTCAAATAGTGATAAGGATTTACCTTCCATCCTACGACAAACTAAACGTGGTTAAAAGCATGCAAGAGATAAAACCAAAGACGACATTTTGAAAGGGTTTGAATATTTCTTAAGTGGTCTCGGAAGCTTGCTAGGGTACCACAACCAAATACATTCAATTATTCCATCACAACCAAATACAGTACATTAAAGTTAAAAACTGAAGTGAAAATTATTTAAATGCTTTAAAATTGTGTCTGCGGTAAAGATCTACAGTGAAAGCAACGGGTGTAAAATTTTCACATGGTTATAAATATCAAAAATAGAATTGCACAAAACAAAGAGATTTTCAGGCGCAGTTACAGTGCCTTAAAATGTAAAACAATAAATGGAAAACAGACAGTTACGCTGTTTTGAAACTTCTTCTTCCTGAAATGCCAGTGCTGAGACGTTATGCAGGAGGAAACTGCTTTGACATCTAAGTGGTTTTTTTTCCTGTTGTACTCTCTAAACACATGGGGATCACATGATAGGTACTTGCCTGTTTGTTCTATCATTAAAATGACTAAGTATAGTGCTGTATCACAATTTTTGCAGTAACTCTCAAATAATTGTCATGAATACAACTGCAACTGGTCGCCATAAACTGTTGTCATATTGCCCGCCACTAGTTTAAATCAATTAGTCTGTCTGTCTCTGTCATCATCATCATCATTACTGATATGTACAACAAGCTAAAAGGTGACTAATGAATATAGAATTGCAACTTGTAAAAAACTTAAATGTATTGTTCACATAATTTTGCTTTGTGTATAGAAGAAATCTATATTATTTCAGAAATTAATTTTAGTTCCATAGAAGAGAGACACCATGAACAAACAGGTTAAATATCAGACAGTATATACAAGATTGCGTTTTCAGATAAGGTTGGAACACTAATAGAAGGCCTGAATATTTCCAAAATGTTTCTTGTTAGATAGGCACTACATTGAACTTCTGTGAACACTAAAAGCCATGATGAAAAGGACGTTTGAGTGTATTTGAAGGCAAAAATGGTCATAGAAAAACAGGAGAGTATAATTGCTGGTAAGATGAGAGTGGTGCACCAGCTTTGAGTAGGGATAGTTAGTACCTGTTTCAGCAGAACATCAGTAACGGCTGGGCATAGTCAGTAATGCTGTTGTCTCAGCCTCCATGGTTGTAGGTTTGAATTGGGCTCTCAGCATTGTGTGTGTGCAGTTGAGTTTTGCATGTTCTTCACGTTTCCTCTGTGTTGTCTGGTTTTCTCCCAAAGCCCAAACACACGCTGATTAGGTCGATTGAACACTATAAATTGTCCTTAGTGTGTGTGTGTTTGTGTGTGGATATATGTCTACACCCTGCAGTGTGTTGGTGCCCTGTCCAGTGTGTACCCTGCCTTGCATGCTACACTGCCTGGGACAGGCTACAGGCCACCCACAACTCTGCAGATGATAAGCAATGCGTTTCTTGGCTTCCAGACTCAGCGGACAGCCATGTGTGGCAACGAAGTCATGTGGTGCCTTGTGTGAAACATGGTACAAGTGTGCTTGTTCCTTAAAAAGGCGAACCTTAGAAATAGCCTGTTAACATGCAAAAAAAAAAAGTGAAGCAGCCATGCCTGCTCTGTGACACATCTGCATAATCAAGGTCTTCAGATCAAGTAGTGTAATGCAAAACAGGAAACCACTTGCTGAGAGCTGACACCAGTGAAATCTGGTCACAGAGCTTGCTGTAAAGAAAAGAAGAGAACAATTGATCATTCACTTCCACAAATATACATGAAGCTCTTCCATTCCCAAGGGAGTAACATTTTTGTCCTAGCATCTAGTAAACCAGGGAAAACACTGTGTTTTGTGTTTCTTTGTGCAGCTTTCTCTACACAACTTCTCTTTTCACAAAATAATTATTGTTGTTGCTTTAGTCAGTAAACTGCATGTTTACCATCTCGTAGTCTCATAAAGGTGAATAGAGTCTTGCAGCAAATAATGAGCATAGGAACACCTGATATACCAGTGGTATTCACAATAATGTCGGTTTAGCATGTATGTATCATGTTGTTATTACTAGATCGAAATTATAGGTACTTATGCAAGCTATGCAAGCTGTCTGTTTAATATACAGATTAAGTTTCATGGTGCGGTCTCATATGTCTCTTTCCTAGGCCCATGTATTAAGTATTTCTAATTCCTCTAAAACACATTACCAACATGACCAAGTTAGTTGTTATTTGTGAAATTCAGTTATCATCATTATTGTATCAAATTTCAAAATATTCTTTTTCATCACTTTACAGCATTCATTCATTCATTCATTCATTCATTCATCTTCTATACCGCAGCATCCTGGTGAGGGTTGCGGGGAAGCCTGGAGCCCATCCCAGGGCACAGGGCAGGGGACACCCAGGGCGGGGCGCCAACCCACCACAGGCAGCATTATTAGCAAATTATTACTTAAAATAAGTGTCAGGGTCACAGGAGGCCTAGAGCTCATCCCAGGAAACTCAGGGCAGAGGAACACCCTGGATGGGGTGCCAGCCCATTGCAGGGCACAAGCACGCACACACACACACACACTACAAGCAATTTTGAAACACCAATCAACCTAACCAGCATGTCTTTGGACAATGCGAGGAAACAGGAGGAAACGCACCAAGCACAGGGAGAACATGAAAACACACACATATACAGACCCGAGGCAGGAATCAAGCCCCAGTCCCATAGGTGCAAGGTGACAGTGCTAACCAATACGCCTCCGTGTCGCCCTTCTCCGATGTCAGAGAAGCTGAAATATGATGCTGTAATGCAGAATATGTACTTCTAAAATGTGCTTCTCCCGGTTCTGTCTGACCTGATGCTGATAGGCTCCCCTGAACAGGAGAGTATTGCAGTGATACACCAGAAAACACTGTAATAGAATGAAGCTGTGCGAGTCTCCTCATAGACTCGGGCTGTGCTTGTATAGTGCATGAAGACATTCACTACAGCATCTGTAGTGAGAGCCATATTCACCCATTCAATACTAGGGATTTGAAATACATATATACATGTATGGAAGTATATGTATGTCAATATAGTGTTGTTTAATAAGCCATGGTTTCCCGATTGCATTTTGGTTTAAAAAAATAGTTAATTGCCTACTGAATTTGAATTATAGCAAATACAATGTGTAGTAGAACTGGAAAGTCATGCATTGTAGTGTTCAGTTAAGTAAAAGTGCCAGTGGTTAAACCAGTTGCACCTTTGTTCTAATCCTGCCGCAAAGTGTGAACACAACCTCGGAGTGGTATTTAATTCAATTCAATTCATGTTTATGTAGCGCCTTTCACAATGATATGCCTCAAAAGAACTTTACAGAAGAAATTGCAGATATTATAGGAATAACAGCAAGTGAATGACTGAAGGCAGCACAGTGGTGTGGTGGTTAAACTGTTTTTCTGTGTTTTTACTTCATTATTACCAACACCACAAACTCATTTGCTGGCTTTCTGAAATACTGTCCTATTCGCTGAAATTTGATAGTGACAATATTACATTGTAGTACTGCTGTCTTGCAGTAGGTATAATGTTAGTAGTTGCAGAACATAACCCAATTTTATGGTTAAGTGGCATAATCACATGGAGTGGAACACTGAGTAAAGCCTCCTTACCAAGAGTTTACAGCTTCCATGTCACTCCGGTCATTCAAAATTCTAACCTTTGTCATGAATATATGCATTAGTTCGAAAATGTTTAAAAATATTTATATTATTTTTGTTTTTTAGTGGTGAAAAAGATCTCTCCAGAGTGAGGTATTCATCTCACCATCCTGGCAAAATTTTAAAAAGTTAAATTCACAGAATTTATTTATAATAATAATGGAAATACAATGTAATAATTATTCAGTTTATTTTTATATAGTGCCTTTCACTAAATACATTCTGCTTGTTTTCATGGGACTATGAATTTCTCTGAAAATCCATAACAGATGTTTTTGCTTTCCTGCAGTAAGGAAACCAACCTGTGACATAAAGCAAAGTGAGTCATTACTTTAGGAATTCTAAAAGCAATGAGCCAAACAGAAATTTTCCAACTGTTTTGCATGGCAAAATTGTAAACTTACGTACATATTAAATTTCTGTTTAGAACCTCGCTCTTGCTATCGTACTTGCATACATAGCCCTTACACATACAGGCTACTTAGTGAACCAGGTCTGAACCTTTTATTTGTGTATAGACATATTTACACAGCATTCTTTATATATTTACATATACACACATTTAGTCATACACAGTAAAAAAAAGTCCTTAATGGCATGCATGACTTATTGTGTACAAGGTTATGAATGAAATACAATTCAATTATCTTACTGGGCTTAGCCCCCAACGTCAAGTGGCTCCATAAATATAGACGTACTATAAACACACACTGGTGAATAAACAAGTACTTAACCAAATGGAACATGAGAAATAGACATAGTCCACTATTGTCTGACAGACTCAGTATGTACATACACCATTACCATTCTGCATTAACACAGAATAACTCCAATGTATTCCTTAGGATCCTCTGGATGTCAGGGTCACAGAATTAGAGTAAAATACATGTTTTGTACAGTCTCAAAATTTTCCTTCTAATGAACAGACATTACACCCTCAGGCTTTCAAGAATCCCAAAAAATATATATAAAATTGTGCAGAGGAAAACTAAAATGGCAAACATCCAGAGTAAAATCTAATGCAGAACTACAGCACCCTCTGGAGTCTATGCCATAGTGTTGCAAATAGCCCAGCCTAAAACGTCCTGCTCACAATACGTTAACAATCTGAAACCCACTCATTTTAATAAAAGCAGCACAACAAATACAAACCAAAAATGAATATGATTGTGTTGTTTGCAGTTCCCCTTTATTTTCTGTCTTTAAGACAGACAAACTAGACAGAGGAGAAATTCTATATGCAGTCCTGGGTAAGCCCAATGAACAAGCACCGTTCTGGAACAGTGCAAATAACCTTTTCTAAAACAGCAATAATAATAAAACAATAATAGTACCAGCAGCTCTTTCCTTTATATCCTCTATGTCCATTGTGACTGACAGACAATCACTGGACACACAGCACAGCAAGAACGCTAACAAAGATAAACCAACATTTTGTACCTAAGAACCTAAATGGTAAACCTTGGACATGTCTCCTTCAAATATGCTTTTCTGCTAATGTGCAAAGACACACACTGATCAGCAGGATCCTGGTTTTTTTTCCTATTATTATCACTATGTGTTCCAAATTAGGCAAAAAAAAAAAAAAAACATGAATCATTCTTCTTAAACCCATCTTTTACACACTAACATTCACCAAGATGTCATGCACAGATAAACCTGGCTCTGTTTTCTAACAGTAAGGTGGTAAGAAAGCAACAACGGTCTCCTGCATAGAAGCTAAGAGCACTTGGCACACGACAGATTGCTGGGGCACTGGCCGCATGTTAACCACACGCTGCATGTACCATCTCTGTGTGAGGGGGTGATGAGGTCTTCAGAAGGGAAGTGGTGCAACAGCCTAACAGGGTGGAAGACAAATAGAGCTAAATCCATGCACATGTTAACGCAGTGGCGCTGTGTAATGTTAATTAGGACCCACTTTCATTAATTCTTTCTGCATTATGACTTGAGAGCACTCGCTCTGTGTATACACTGATGGTGTTCCACTTTGAGCTCATCTCAAATTCATTATTTGAAGTGAAACAGACTGTTGTTTGCAAGATCAGAGAGGTAGGCTTAAACTGGTGCCCAGTAGAGAATTTGGTGAAGTTAACTATGCCAATACAGACGAAGACTGAATGCTGACAGTGTGTTTTACACGTCACGCAGTAACACATTACTGTTTTGAATTTTGCATTATTCGGAAAGCCGTTCTGTATTAAACAGAAAGTCAGCCCATAAAATGATTATCTTAGTGTCAGAAGTACTTCAAAGCAGTTATCCCCCATTGCAGACATAGAAAAAAGCGGGTCTGTTCATGTGACTCCACAACTGAATTTAACCATTTAAAAAGTGAGACCCCTAAAAACGCTTTTAAAAAAGTCAGGCTTTTGCAGTAGTTTGTACTGTCCGGACTGCATGTTGTCTGCAATGAGCCCAGCTCTTCCGACAGTGAAAGGCCTTTAGTTCAGCACCAGGGCTCTCTCTGAGCTCGGCCCCGGTGGAGACTGTCACTGCGCTGCCAGGAGCTCTTTATCAGGGCCAGAGCCTCCTCACACCTCTTCTGCAGGGACGGGTCCAAAATGCTCTTGTGAGGCAGGCACACCTGCAGGGAAGAAAGGCAGAGCGATGTCAGCCATGTTATCCCACAATACAGGTACTTCAGCCTATCTGCTGAAAAACAAGTTCGGAATAATATCTCCTTTAAGAACTTCGTCACCTCAAAGACATTTTTCCAAGCGTTCTGCAGCACCCCCAACAGACGGTCTCTCTCTTCACAGCAGCTGAAGTAGAGCACCCATGGAGGCAGGAAGTGGGCCCTGTCTTCTGCAAACTCCTGCAGTAATCGAGATACTGTGGTATCACTGCTGTCCGAGTTCACACTTACATTAACCAATGCTGCGTTACCACTCATTTCCACTTTATATGCAGCACGCACACCAAATGTACATCCATCTCAAACATGTGTTAGTAACAGTGCTCGGCATATTTTTAGGAAATTGCGAGTGTCTTACAATGATGCAGTACTCCTTGTCTCTCTCCAGACAAACAGCGGTGACATCACAGAGATCTGCCACTCCAAGTGAGCGGAAAAAGCTGGTCTGGCAGTCTTGATGACATGTGAGCAACTTCCTGTCTGTTAGAACAAGGCAGCAAGGGATGCAGGGGTTGGGAGCTACTCCTTGTGGAATCACCTGTGACATAAGAAAACAAGATGTTTGACCACTGGGCTATCGCTGCTGAACTTTGCACCCTGCTTCCCCTCGCAGCTTAGGCTCAAAAACACAACCTCATGGTAAACTTTGCTTATTCATACTGGGAGCATCTTGTTTTGTGCACATTCAGTGCAGCAGAGGCCCACGCGTGGCACTGGTTAAAGTACCCCAGCCTGTATGCACACGGCACCGTTTCAGTTGCGGCCTCACCCCCTTGGAGACAGACTGACACAGCACTTGCATCCAGTCCGCCATGTCCTGCTCGTTGTCTGCACTGAGCTCCAGCGGGGGGCGCTCCGTCAGGATGACTTGAAAGGAGTGCGGCTGCTCGGCGGAGTGGGCACGGCGGCAGCCCCCACAGCGCTCTCCCCTACAGGGAGGCCCAGACAGAGAAACCAGAATCCTTCACCAGGCACCTCCCTCATTTGTTAGAGGGCTCACAGAGTGGCACATATGAACAAAATGCACGTGCTGTCTCCTGAAAAAGCTATTTATAGTACAAAGTAGTGGGTTAATTGGAACTAATATACGTATGAAGGAATTTAAGCATATGCTGAGTTTAATAAAAATTACAGTAAAGGATGGAAATAAGCATGTGAAAAAAGCACAAGAAACAGCTGATTTTATTACCCCATGGTGACAGACTGAAGAGGCTTCACATCTGTTCTGTCCAAATACTGATACAGAATCCCATTACTGCCAAAGCAGAAACTGCATTAGCACCAATGCATCAGCATTAAAAGCTGTACTTATACTGGCTTTCCATTAACCTTGCAGTATTCTAGCATGACTATATTTGAGAAATTTAAAGCTGGGGAAACTGAAGTTACTGCACTCCTTATGTCTGAAAATTCATGTAGCCACTGAGGGAACTGGACGTCAACATTTATATTTCTTTTCTCAAAGGACAATATCATTTTAAATAACATAAGGTCAATAACATGTACAGCATTAAGAGTAGACGTATAACACTTCACACCTAACCTGAGAACCAAGTAACACCTCTTCCACTGTTCCTTGCCCAGATATGTGGTCCCAGCACGGTACATCAGGGCACCCTCCTTGGTATTGCGGGAATCAGAGGGGTCAAAGGTGCCCACGTGTGTGGCCACGTCCAAAGGGTCCTCCCAGTGGACCAAGGCGTACAAGTGGATGGAGACAGCAGACACCTGAACAGGGGCACAGCAGTCTATCATACCCTTTGTCACACAATCGTCTTCCCTGTTTTGTCATTAAAAATGTAGCATGACATATATAGGCACGAGTATGGTGAGTGCCTGTAAAACTGTGCACAGTTGTCCATTTAGCAAGTTTTATTATTTAATGAGCTTTTGTAATGTATGCTATCCAGAAACTGTAGCATATGCATTACACCAAGTATCCATTGTGTCTTTGTGTGTGTGTGTGTGTGTGTGTGTGTGTGTGTGTGTGTACAAAGCACAGACAGATTTTTGAACCTCTTGTACTGAAATAACAAAGCTATTCTATCTGTTAATGAGCTAGAATGTTTTAATACATGCCATCCAGAAACTGTAGCGTATGTGTTATTTGGAGTCACCAGCATATATTTCTCTCTCACTCACACACTCACATACACACACACACACACACACTCACACACACACTCACACACACACTCACACACACACTCACACACACACACACACACACACACACACACACACACACACACACACACACAC
>JABJVR010007519.1:0-11445 GCA_025773905.1 Chitala chitala | reverse complement strand
AGACCCAAGGCGGGAACTGAACCCCAGGCCTGGAGGTGCGCGGCGACAGTGCTAACCACCACGCCACCGTGCCGCCTGAATAATACATTAAAACCAGAAATACATTCAAATGCAATCCACACATTATAGATCAAAACTGACTTAAAAAACAAGCAATTCCCAGCAAAAGGTTTAAGGCTGTAAACTGTGTCATTATATAAGGAAACCTTACAGGAGGGCTGCAGCCCCACTCGGCTTTCTGCTTTCGTAGGACACACTTGGGTTATAATGCACAGTCCCTGTGCATAGAGTTTGGAATAGGTGCGGATCTTATCTTCTCTGCAGAAAGGCTCTTGAATAAGCAAAACTGTGTTCTCCATACAAGCCACTCACAACCTGGTCTTCCAATCCAGCCAGCAAGGCCACAAGTACCCTATAACAACGGAACTTGAGATTACATGTGCCCTTCACACCCTATGGATGTAATCTCTGCCATAGCTGTTCACAGGCATTCATTATTTCACTTCAGTTCACAAGAGGCAATTACTACAGATATGGTTTTTGAAATAACCAAGGCTGCACACCCAAACATCCTGGTTTAAAATGAACCTGTTCCATACCAGAAAAGGCATAACAGATAGTTTGCGTCCTTTCAGCGATGTGAGGAAGGCCCTAACAGCAGTAAAACCACTTTATGTGCCCGGTCGATCTCCACAAAATGTAACAGTCTGCCTGGTTTATTAAGATGAAGCCGACTGTCCGCAGACAGCTTAATAACTGTTCTTTATGTTATATTAACTTAGGTCATTTTGCAATGGAGGTTTCAATTTTAGAACAAGGTGTCCATCATTTGCTGGGGAGATCAGGCCATCCCGATGAAGCTAATCGGTGCCGGAGCCCAGACGGCACTTACGCTCGTTAATGAGTTCATTCAGCCGAAGCCTCTCAGGTGATCTAATCGCTGAGCTGTAAGAGGCGCCTGCTGGGGGGTCGTCAGCTGACGTGCAATCATACCGCATCAAGACACCGGCAGTGTGTGCTCTTAGACAACAACACAGCTACTGCAAGCCTCAGCGCGAGTGCTGCATGGCCATCAGGTATTCAGTCAAAATGTGCTGCTGTTTGTAACTGTTTCTTCGTGTAATACATAAAGTGCAACGTAACGCTTTTGTGTTATAAGTTAATTTGCATGAAGTACACTGGAGTCATTTGTATCACTGTATCCTCTGAAGAACTATTTATGAGTAGCAGAAGAAGCTATTAAAGGTAATATTAATCTTATATATATGTATTTACCTGCTGAAATCTTTGAGTTCATATGTTTCAGCTGTACCTGATGTTAACAGGTGCATGACATCAAGCACATGGCCGTGTGGTCTCCAGTAACAAACACTGCCAGTAGACTGGGTCACTCTGAAGAGATCAGGGAATGTCCAGCAAGGTCATGTGGTATTGATAGTCAAGTGTCCGAATACTTTTGGCCATATAGTGTGTGTGTGTGTATATATACACACACACACACACACACACACACACACACACACACACAGATATATATATATATATATTTTCTTCTTTTCTATGGTTCTATTATTACTTTTGTGATTTTTTTATAGTATAAGCAAACTGGTAATGAATGAGTGGATGGATTTTTTTTTGTAAGAACATTTATGCCATGTTTCTGTTTTGCTCCTGTACAGGGAGCTGAAGGTGGAGAACAGAGACTTCATCAGACGTGCTTAATAACATCAAACTAAAGCAAATTACCTCAACTAAAATCATGGCCACTGGCAAAAACTCACATGTGACCCAAAAAAAAAAGTTCCAAGATCACATTCCCAAAAAGAGGCAATGGAGTGTATAAATAACCCCGAGAATCACAATCTACTCCGAGTAATTAACAATTCATTATCAACGAGCAATTCCTGACTCGTTTTGTGTTGTTCTTTTAAAGGTTATTTGCAGTACAATGAGGATTTACTTTGTCTGATCTGATATTCTGTCAACTCTACTCTGAATCAGTATAACACAAACCCGTGATAAATAATAAAACAGCAAATGTAAATGTGAGTTTGGCTGTTACACATCCGTTGAAATATTGGCACAATACTCTAATTTATTGAATGCGCTAATGTTCAACAATATTTCTCCTGTCACAAAATGAGTAATGGCAGCTTTTTAGTCTTGTATTTTCCTTTATTAAATCCAGACCACATTTGTCTTTTTCACAAAAAAGTTGACCGTTGGTTTGTTAGATAATATATGTTTTATACAACTCAAAGCATGCGTTCTATTAAAATATGAAATATTTTATAATATGAAAATGTACTTTTACCATGTAAATGTAAGGATACACTGAATGAACCTACATAATGATAGTTTATTGCAGATGTGAAGATTTCTAATATGGCAAATGCTAATTTATTGGAAAATAATAGTTGGACAATCATAAGGCTTAAATGTGATTTCAGTACTACTAGAACTGAAGTTTTACATTTAGTAAACTCAAATCATGTAACGAATACTCCTGAGACACGTTACAATGAGCCAGCTCTGGGTGTCTTGCTCGAGGACGCATGAGGCGGCTGGGCTGGGATTTGAACCAGGGGATTTTTGCATCCCAGCCTGATGTTCTACCCATTGAACCAGGCTGTTAATTACACTCTAAAACGCAAACATTTGAAAAAACACTTCAGTTTTGAAGACATATCTATCTGTGTTTGATTTCCCAGTTTCATTTCTTAAGTGCATTTTAGGAATGCATTTGAAGGCCTTAATATTTAGGCTGTCAATTTTTGGGTCAAAGAGTTCTCTAATGGAATAGATTTGGGCAGCCTAGGAGAAAGCTGCCAGTTTATTGTTGGCCAGATGATAATATCATATGCCATTGGTTTTTACTAGTGCTGTGCTGCCACTCCAGCCACAACGATCACATTTATCAGGAAGACGAGCAGATTTGCAGTATCTTTGTTCTATTCTTGTGGACCATTAGCAGTCAGATGAGACTAACAGACTGTCTGCATCATTTCCTTAAGCGTTTCAGAAAGCTTTGTCTCCTTGCAGACATTTCACGTTAAAATTGACTCGCTGAAGGCACATCAGGCGACGTGGCTATCCTCACTACGGCTGCGTTTACAAACCGATAGCAACGTGCTGGATTTCGAATCCAGAAAAGCGGAAAGGCTGAACAGAAAAGGATTCGCTTACGAATTTTCTCCATCCGTCACATCTCATATTTGCAGAGACTAGACTTGAACTGTCTAAAAATTTTCAACATGACCTACCTGCTCTTAACCTTCCAGCCAGGCTCCGTTTTCTCTCACGCACCAACACCGGCTGTTATTATACTATCCTCACCATTTGGACAGGAAGGCTGAGTTTGTGCCTGCCACTGGTGTAACTCATTGGGCTCTGGTGGGGGGGGTTGAAGTGGTTGGAAGTCAGGAGATGGAGAGCGGACGCAGGTCAGCGTGGAGGACAGCAAGACGCGGAGGCGTCCAGCACGTGTCTCTGCACCTGAGATCCCATGGCCTGGGAGGTGCTGAGGGAAACAGGAATCACTCTCTCTATGACGGCCCTGACACTAAATTAATGGCAGCCCCCTTGTTCCAGTGCATTTCCTAGGAAACCTCATTTTCTTCTTCACACGAGGTTATGATCTGCTTTTTTAAGGGATTTTTTGACGGTTCATTTGTCAATCTTGCCTAAACAGCTGACGGATAATTCGATGAACGCTCAAGCTTGCGTTGAGGAGGCTTAAATCTTAAGAGGAAACGTCGCCTCATGTAGGAACATTTGCCAATACCATTGTACACAGTGATTAGCTACACAAATAGTGATGGAGTTATGCAAAGATCCACTTCCTGTTTCCTAAATATACACCTGAAGGTAGACTCAGACCTCGGTCCAGACCAGTGCCCAGAGCATGGAGACAGAAAATCCAAACTAGCTGAGAGACGTCATCAACATTCATATGCAATCAACCAGAGTCGCAATCACAACCTTTTTGTCCACTATTCAAAGTAAGGGCTGCAAGACTTACCCTCCGTCCTTTCTGCACAATCACACACACGGGGAAGGGAAAAATCCGCCGGCGGACGAAGGTACGCAGGCTGCTGAGGAGTGGGAGGAGCCTGGCGCAAGAACGGCGACGGGCGCAGCGTGTCCCGCCTTTTGGGGGAGCCAGGCCTCGCGCTGCAGCAGCTGCCTCCGGCTGCGGAGCGTGAAGATTATAATTAACGGACTTAATGGGAAAGAGACGGCACGGGACCCGGGAGGCACGAGGCAGCCCGCGCACCTTCAGGGGAACCTGGAACCCCCTGGTGCATTTCGCTCACAAGAGTCTGTGGCTTCAGCTGAGGAAGGGAAGGGAGCACTTAACAGGTGCGCCATGTCCTGCCTGTACCACAGTTCTCCTGCAAGAACAGGTTCGCTCCGCCTGCTGACTGACAGCCAAGTCAGGAGTTTACATCACGCAACAGACACAGAGCACATCTGTTCAGACTCCAACAGATGGGAAAGCGATGTGCTCTCCTCAGGAAACTTGACACGGCAGTAACTTGTATCATGCTATTATAATAAGTTCAACCAAGTTTGAGTTAAGTTATAGAGCAGTTGAAACGTGCCCAGTCCTTTAAAAGTTCTAAATATTCTTGAGTGGCCTATAGCTTCTGCCTTTAGAGTGCAGAGTGAAAAGCCTCTGAAACCATTTTAATTTCCACAGAGTATATGACAAACCTTGGCCAACCATGCTTGTTTGTGATATTCTGCATGCATTTTTTCCATGAGTTCTGAAAATCCTACTCCCCTCAGTACAGTCATTCAGTGAACTTGTCTCTAGGCCAGTCCAATAATGAGATTTGGAGGCACTGCAAATAATCCCCGCTCTTCCTGCACACACTCAACGCCTGATTATGTAAAACACTTCAACACACTGCCTTCGGAATGTGTATTTAAAAAGGTGATGAAATCTGGAAACCTCCACAGTTTTTTTTCTTTATATACCACTTGGGTTCAAACGCAGGTCAACTTGGTGACTAGTTACTCTGCAAGTGCGAGAGTTGGATTTTATCTCGTTCAAACTCAAAACTCAAATTTCAGATTTAATTGCAGCCGCTAAGTGGCACTTAACATTTTTAATGGCTTGTGATGGGGATTTCAGAGAAGGCGTGAGGCTTCAAATATCCATGGTGGGTGGGTTTTTGTGCCCTGTCATTTATTTAATTTATGTTTTTGGGTTCAAGACGCACTAATTTACACTACACACACACACACACACACACACACAACACCAACACCACACACACTTCACTTACTGAATATTAACTAGTACATTAATGTCACAGTAATGAGACCCTGTCCACTGATTGCTAAATCGTTTTAAGATGATGGGCAGTGGGTAGTTTCGAACACCTGGGATTCAATATATGTTATAAGTTAATATATATTGTAAAGTAAACAGGCTGATTCACACGCCAACTGCACAATGAGGAGTGGACAGACTCTGCACTGAGATTTTTATCCTAACGATGACAAATTCTGTTTCCAGAGGAAAATTAAACGTATACAGGTCAACTATAGAACAGATATATAGCATCATATTCAGCATGACTCTAATCTAGTGCAAAACCATGTTTCTATTCTAGGACTTTTTTTTCACAAAAGCCAAATTATAGCTGGAAGGAATCTGTGTGAACGGTACAAACGATCCCAATGTCGACTTAATCGACCCTCACCCATCTTCTTTGCTTCGGTTATTAAAAAAAAAAAAAAAGCTTTCACACAGCCCAGAGTTCTCAAACCAGTTTAAAACTTTAAGAGACATAAGAGTGATTTTACATGAACATAGCTGGAGATCAAAGAATAATTCATTGAATTATCATGATCAAAGTAACGATTGACAGCCATTAACTTCAGAAGAATTCTATAGAGAACACTGCGTTGGTCAACATGCAATAATTATATGTCTGGCCAACTGGAATCCAGTAAGGTGTCCAAATGAGTCCAGTCAAGTGTAGCAATCTGGAACAGGAAGGCAGTTATTAATCACGTCAGAAACTCCTCCTGCTTCGTTTTGCATATTAAAGAGTGAAAGTGTCTATGACAGCAGGCAAGGTGGCCACACAAAGCAGACAAGAAGTGAGAAGACTTTTCACGCACGCTGAGCACATACAACAAATGACGCTAAGATTAAAATCAAAAACGAAAATTTTGGTGTCGTAAATGAAAAATCACCGCCTTCTGCTTTCCAGACAACTGTCACTTTAAGACCAAACTTGTGCTCCTGTTTTGTAACGAGTTTGTGTGTAGCTATTAAACTAGAACACTGTTCCACTTTAAAAGGGCTGGGCAGGGGGGCTAGTGATAGCCTTACACTGTCTACCGCTATGTCTAAAAAGCTGGGTCTCTCCTTGTCAGGCTTTGTTACAGTGAAGTAATGTGTTCTGGAAGAAAGACTATAACGTCAGCAGTTATTTTAGGTGGACAGACCAACACCGTTTCTCAGGCCAGAAAACTGCTGCAATTTTTAAAACCTGCGTTTGATCACATTATCAAGAGCCCAGTACTGTTGAAGAATGACAATTAATTTCTTGCATGTATGAACTGGACAATAGCTGAAAGAATACATGAAGCCAGCCTTGGCAACATGAAGGACATGCGGTTCGATGTGAGCGTTAACGTCAGCACCTGACAAAGCAAAGCCACTGGAACCGTGACAGCCGCATCACTTACCATTTAACTGGATTTACTAATACACGTAGACATTCGAGAGGTAGAACGGCATTCATCAAAGGGCATCACACAGAGATACCTGCAAAGTTTAAGGTCTACATAAATTCACGGCTTTCATGCTATGACTGAAATGTCTTAAGAAGCTTGCATATATCAAACAAAAAAAAAAATCTTGTTACTGGCCTTGATGACATGATCACACCCTCAGGTACTGTACTTAAGAGGGATGTAACCCTTGTGGATGACGTGTGCAACATGCTCCCCCCCCCCAAAGTCCCAATGGTAACATCCTGACAGAGCTCACACTGACCTCCTCGAGACTGCAGGGAGTGTCTGTCCGGACCCAACAGTTCTCAATCAGCACCCAGTGCAAATGACTCCAATATTAAATAGTTACACATTCAAAACTTCAGGAAAAAAGTGCTTAAAAAACACAAGGAATGAATACAAATAAAAATAAAGGGTAACAGTTAAGAGTCAATAGAGTCTTCTCATCTTTGAGATGAACATGGGACCCCATGTCCTGCCTTGATCTGGGACAACCAGGAGCCCAAAGGGAGAGCTGAGGTCAAAGGTGAAGTGGTGCCTAAAGGACAGGGCCATCCCATGCAGGTCCTGCACCTCAACATTGGGACAGCGTGACAGGACGTTCTGCACCACGGCGCCATTCTCAGCGCGGGACAGCGTGCAGGTGGCATACACCACCAAACCTCCGGGACGGACTGCCTCCAGGGCGGACCTGCAGAGCACAGACCACACTTTAATCAGAGCAGAAAAAGGTTCGTGCGTTTAACCGTGTCCTCCTCAGACCATTCATGGCAGACATTAATATAAACACTTCAGGAACTGGGATTAACATTCAGAACTTCAAATCCATCATGTAGCTAACTTCTTTAATTATAGAAACTAAATCAATGTTAATCTGGACAAGTATTTACCTGCAGATAGAAACAGATACAATACAATTGATTCTAAGAGATTACATAAAAATGCACAATGCAAACGGAGTAAAGGATCATGGTCCTACAGCACTTCAACAATGAGACTGAAAGTCACACCGAGCTCACTTTCCTCAGGACAGTCTGAACAGATGCTTTCCATCACAGTACCAGAGAAGGCCCACACAGAGGGGTCCTTAATACTTTAAATCCCCTGCAACCTTGAGGGCTGTGGTCTGTGTCATACCCACTATATCCACTTGCACAGTCAGAGGGGGAATGCAGTAGTTCTCCAACACGGTAACGTGTAAAGGCCAGCCTTAACATCTGCCATATAGTATCATTCATCCTTAAATGGCTTCACTCTGAATTAATTTGGCAGAATTCAATTTTCTGCAGTGAACAGGACTAATTGACCAGCACCGCAGGGGGGGGTCACCTTTATTCAGTTCCCAGGAAGCTGGTGCTGTTTGGAATTCGGGCTCGCGTGTTAACCGGCCTGTCGGCAAAGCACACAGACAGCACGTTCTGCTTCTATTAGAGGACAACAAGGCCCCTTTAAGAGACGCGTCTCTTCAAACACCACACGAGCTCCACCATAAAAGCTTATTGGAAAGATGTAGGAGGGAAGCTGAGTCATCCCATCCATTTCTGAGGTGTGAAACGGGGGAAAAAAAAGTTACTGCCAAAGAAACACCAAGTCCAATTTGCATGCGTTCCATTCCCAACTGCTCTCTCCTGCTGAGACGGTGGGCAAATCTCTCACGCCACTTTGCGAGGTACTCCTAATACGACAGCTGCACATGTGATGCCTTGGTGACTTTAGTCTGTAGACCAAGAGACATAATTACTTGCAATGCTACTCAAACAGTACCTCAAACGGGCTCAATAAAGCACACAGCCACTAGTAGAGACGTGGCATTCTGCACAAAGTAGGCTCTGTGTCGTCCAAGTGGTTCACTTATTTTTTCCCTTAAAAGTTCTTTAGGTGAACAGGCTTGCCCAGCACTTAAGAAGAAATATACTGATGTGTTAGGCGTCTTATACACACGCGTGCATATAAGTGCACGCACACACACACACACAAAAAAATAAATTAAAAAAATCAGACGTGACAGAAATGCTCAATTTTGAGCCCTGAGCACCAGATCCGCCTGCACTAACCGTGCCTCCTGCTGGGATGGTGACCATGTGGGAGGGGACGCGTGCCATCCACAGCAGCGTGGCACAGGTGCCTGCAGGAGATATCCGGCACTCTGAGAGCGCGGCGGGCCCACGGAGACCTCGAGCTGCGGCCCTGCAGAGACTTCAAACCGCAGCCCAAAGTCACTGAAGGCCAGGCCTGACAGCGATGCCTTCACATTAAAGAAGTAATGAAATGGCAGAGAACTGCACCATCCCCATCATTAGGAGTAAAATAACACCTGAACGTGCTTCAAGGCAGCAGTGCTACAGCTTTCACTTGAAACGCCACAGTGTCCTGAGGGCCGCACGGCCCTGAGTCCTCCTTATGAGGCGGTGTGAAACAGTTTGTATTAAAGCCCCAACCAGGGGACATTAATTATAATGCAGGTCAGCACAGCAGCGCCATAAATAGCAATCTGTTATGGCTCCCAGTAACAACACAGGCATCTGGGGATGCGAAAACAGGTCAGCTGGCTCAAAAGGATCATGATAAGAGCGACCGGAAGGCACGCGGCCACCAGTGCAGGAGTCACTCTCTGTGCTGATTCGCTGGGGGCGGAGCGTGACAGCTGGGGGTGGGGCTCATCATTTGGTGGGAGGGCACTCTTAGCCCTGCCACCTGAAAAGCCGTCAGTAGAGAGGGGCCATGACTTGACTATATAAGTATGGACCTAAGGGCCAATGTGGAGAAGGCGTAGATGCCTGTTCTCTCACAGACTTACAGCATTTAAACTATTCTGTACTAATGACGATCTATGAACTTTCCTTCAAGCACAAGAGGTTTTCATGCTTTCATCCAAAAAAGGCTCTCTTTCAACGTATTGTGATGATTCGAATTATCTTATGAGACAGACACAGAAAATCAGGTAAATGGTACGTTACAGCAACCTCCCCACGTACTAGTCACTAGTCTGGAAACACCTAGTTGGACAAAAGGATTTCTTTATTTTTACTATTCTCTACATTTCAAACAGAAAAAGCATAAAAGCCATACAATAACAAACTTCTCTCAAATGTCCACCTGGGATGCTTTTCCAACAACCTTGAAGAAGTTCCCACAAACTCTGAGAACTTGTTGGCTGCTTTCTCCTTCACTGCTCAGTCCAGTCCAAACTTTTGACTGGCAGTGCATGTTGGGAAATGCTACTAAGACAAGCAGCTTTTAAGAAGGCTGTCAGACAACTAAAGATGTACGCTTCGTAAAAAAAAAAAAAAAAAAAAAAGACTGCTTCCAGACAGTTCCACAATTTCCCTTAGACCGCCTACAGTGTAAATCCTACACACAGCAAGTAGCATCAAAGTTTGTGATTCCTGTCTTGGATAAGTGAGCAGAAATGTGTTAATTTTGTGCGCCTGCGTTACGGCGAATGTCAAAGCAGCCCCATTCCTGGAGAGACGCTGCCAAACGCTGCGTAATGTGTCTACAGTGTGGGACTGGCACTGTTCGGTATGCCACAAAAGCCCATTCTCTGCATCTCTAGAGCCCAAATGAATTTGAAAGGCTCCACGCTGCCTTTTCCGCTTAAATGCGCCGGAATAAAAAAAAGGCGGCCTAATGATTTACATGCAACATGAAATCGAGGCCCTTTGTACAGGAAACTAAGGGCGCCGTCCAAGGAAAACATTCTGAAAGGCGATGAAACTCCATCTGAATTGAGGCAAACATACCTGGAGCGTAATGTGACATTCACACGGGCGGGTGTGGCGCCAGTTATTCCCAAAGTCTTTGTGCAACAGTCGACCAAATGCCGAATCGAGTCGTGCCAAAACTAAACACGTGTCCCTAGACACAAGGAGGCTAGTCGTGCCATTTAACTTGGGTAACAGAAGAACAAACTAAGACACGCAGCGACAAAACACGGGCAGGAAATATGGTGCGGCACTCTGAACGTGGACATGTGAGGAGGGGGAGGATTAAAAACGTAACACGGTCCGGGAAAGTGCGGGCGAGTGGAAAATGGCACTGCCTGAAAACTAACTTCTCCAGCCATCAGAGTAATGGTGCACTGAGTGAACCTAAAAAGCTCTGCACAGCATTATGTCTCAAGATAACAAGCACATTATATATATACACACACACACACACACACACACACACACACACACACACACACACACACACACACACACACACGCACTGTACATGTACATACAATATTGATTCTGTCAGCCCTTTAAAGTGCCAATGGGGAACACGATGTGCAGGTTGAAGACCACAAAACTGTATCCAGCTCCTGGCTGTGAGCCAGATGGGGAGCAATGAATTTTCATCAACCTGCTCCACCTGCCTGAGATGATGGCTCCTTTTTACCTGGTCAGACAGCAGCATGTTTCTTAGCGTGAAACTGAGCATGAAAACAAGAAAGAAGTGACCACACTGAGTGTGAAGTAACTGTGTCACATTACCCTCAGCTCCCTGATCTCTCACCCCCCCCAACACAGCTTTCTGATCTCTCACCCACCCCAACACAGCTCCCTGATCTCTCACCCGCCCCCCACACCGCTCCCTGATCTCTCGGGGCGGGCGCGGCGCGGGGGGGGGGAGCGCGGGCGCGGGGGCGGGGGGCGGGGGGGCGCGGCGGGGGGGGGGGGGGCGCGGGGGGGGGGGGGG
>JABJVR010007518.1:0-11445 GCA_025773905.1 Chitala chitala | reverse complement strand
GTGTGTGTGTGTGTGTGTGTGTGTGTGTGTGTATATATATATATATATATATATATATATATACACACACACACACATATACTCATCTCACTTAGGGAAAAATAGTTTTTTGGGGTTTAAGGCATTACAAATGTTGGGTTATGTGTTGACCAGGTAACCCAATTTTTCAAAGTTTGTGTGACAGTGAGTGAAAAGCCCAAATTTTGGATTGTTGTCTTGTGCAGGGTAACGTTCTTTTGGGTTTCAGTTGAGCACCTGTATATTCAGCTCGAAGCTGAAGCGAGGGGGGGTTGACACCCATGCTTGTTTCCACATTTTCCTCATTCCTTCACTCATTTTCCTGCCTTCTTGGTACTATCTGTTATTGTAAATGGAAAGTAGTTGTCATGCAATTTAAGATTTATTAAAAGGAGTGGACTTAGCCTTGTGCAAAGGTAGTATCTCCATTTTCCGATTTGTGCCTGAAAGCTAATGCTAACAGTAATGTACATTACATCATTGGTGCTTTTGGGATTTGCACTGTAACCTTTCTTTGGTCAGAGATTTGTGAAGAGTAACTTTAGTTACATGCTAGGTCCGTTTGACCTCTTAGAGAGAAAGGTGATTGCTGTGGCGGCTGCATATGCTGAAAGGAGTGGATGATCCAGAAGGACACTGTGCAGTCTTCAGATTGTGGATGACCCTGTACTGATGGCATAAAAGTTGTGTAATACACATTCCTGTGCAATCCCCAGGGCCCTCGTGGATTCATCTTTACATCTTTCTCATAGTAAAACCTTACAGACACAAACCACAGATGTGGATGCACAAAAAAATTTGATTTTGTAAAAACATAACTTACCTGTGCATAGTCCATTTTTATGAATTTGCACATTCGTAACTGCGTACATGTAAATGGTTTTGGTACAGCCCCATTGATTCCTCAGAGTAGCCGTAATTGGTGTATAACATGCCGTTTTGAATATGCAGTAACTAAATATGCAGATAAGGTAATGTACTGTGCTGCCTTTGTGTGTACAAAACAAAGGAAGAGCCAAGGAATGATCTGAAGAAAATTTTTACACTCAGTAAAGTTATTTATGGGAGGTTATTTATGAGCAGAAAAGGGATGCAGTGCAATAATTTTCAAATAAGCGGAACTGGAAAAGAACGAATGATAATTTTAGTTATTTACCACGTTCTCCTTTGGTTCTGCTGTATTTTAGGAAAGAATTGATTTGTGGGTTATGCTGTTGCAATTGTATTATCAGATAAATTTATTAAAGACTGAAATCAAAGCAACTGAGCTGTTAAGGTGGGACAACCTTTAGGGTAGTTGCAAAATATATTGGGTGAGCCGTGACACCCAGCTGGCAGTAAATACCTATCCAAGTGCATAAGGACATGTGAAGTCACTGCCTGAGCAGGCTTGGCCAGAACATTTAGTTATTAGTAATGGGGCTTTGCAATGGCTGTTTATTTCAAGCCCAGACTGCGTCAGGTGTTTTACCAATACTTGGATGTTAAATACTAGTGATGTTACGATATCAGATCGCATATCGTGGATCGCGATCAGGCAGCCTGATCGTCGCGGATCGCGATACGACTACCTGTAATGACAAGCGATACTGCTGACCGCACATGCCTAGGCATATAACATTAAAAAACATTCCGAACATTGCCACGATACTCTGACAGCTCCAGCGTGACTACCGTTCGCTGCTCTATGAGGCGATCAAGCATGGTTAGCTGTGAATTCCAGCGCGTAGGGACGTCCTGCAGCAGTTTGTGTTGCGTGATGTTGTGGCAAACTTGGATGTCGCAGAGCAAAGTGGCTGCTGCAATGGATCGGACGGAGTATATCCAGGCCGCCTTCCGCATTCTGAAGACTGTCCTTTATCTCGTCCAGGATTGAAATTGTCATGGATAGTGTTGGGTACCGTGATGCAGACATGATGACCATCGCGTCAAGAAATGGTTTTAGCGCCGTTACAATGTTGCTCGCTGTGCTCCATTCGTACGTGCTCAGGTTATTAGGAACATAATGTTTTTTTAAAAGTTTGAGACTCAAAACCATGGATCTGGATCACGATCCGGGGGGGGGGGTGGATCGGATCTGTATCTGGATCTATGCGAAAAAAATCGGATCTTAACATCACTATTAAATACGTAACTTTGGAAAATGTGTTTAATAGAATTTTTATCTAGCAATTTTTTGCATTAATTTTTACTTAAATGCCAAACCACTTAAGCGCACGTCACTATTGTTTCTTATAACAATTCATAATGCTACGTCGCTAAATATATGTGTAAAGATACTAGTGTCTAATTTTTGTGAGCCGTTTGTGTGCTGTGTAAGCTTGTGCTGCTAAGATGACGTGTTAACTCTTGTGTTGCCTGTACATCAGTCTGTACTACAAAATAAAGACTCATCTTTATCCAAATTGCCAACAAATTAACATTCTTGGTTAAAGGATGTTGATTCTGACAACACATTTGTTTTTTTTTTTTTTTTTTTTTTTTTTTTGCTTTTAATTTTTTTTGTGACAGGGGACAGCCAGACCTCCCGTTTTCCCCTTTCTATTTATAGGGGATTGGCTTTTCCACTGTGTGGATTGCGGTGAAGCCTTTGAGCAGAGGGAGCTCTACCAGGAGCATCGGCACGAACATATCCACGATGGCCCTATAGTCTGCCTAGACTCGGACTCTCAGTGGAACGACCTCCTTGTTTCTGAGGACGGGGGCCGGAGAACGCTGTGCTGTGCGCTTTGCGGACGCATATTCTCAAGTTCCAGAGGCTTTTTTACCCATCAGTTGAAGCACCGCACACAAGCTCTAAAGCAGGAGCCGGTGACGGAGATTGGGGGGGCTGTGAACAAGCAGCGTGTTTTTGAGTGCGCGGACTGTGGGAAAACCTATTCCTCTGTGGGTCTGTACCTCAACCACCAGCGCTCACACAAGCAAGCGTCAAAGTCCGTTTTCCATCAGCTGGCACATCTGAAGAAGAAGTCATTTCAATGTCCAACATGCGGGCGTTGTTACTCACGGGCTTCTGCCCTCGATGCCCATCGCCGCTGCCATGAGGTGAAGCTGATCAAGCCCCGTGCTGCCAGCACAGACAAAATTCTTCCTTCTCTGGAAGCTGAAGAGGAGATGAACGGTGAAGAAACTGGAGATGAGAAGAAGTCTAGGTCTCTTAATTGTTCGGAATGTGGAAAAACATTTCGGTCCTTGTCTGGGTTAAATATCCATCAGCGGTCTTGCTGCAATTCTAAATATCCTGAAATAAAGCCAAAAGAGGAAATAAAGAGATCATTTAACTGTCCTGAGTGTGGCAAGAGTTTCATAAGCAATACTGCTTTAGCTTGCCACCAACGTTGGCATGTGCGGCGGGCTAAGATCAGCAGTAGTGGCCAGTCTCTAGCGTGTGAGGAGTGTGGAAAGGTGTTCTCTTCACTTACCTTTTACCACAAGCACAAGAGGCTTGTACACAGCCAGCAGACTCCAGCCAAGTCTTTTCTCCATCAGGTTTTCCAGCTGCAGAAAAAGGCCTTTGAGTGTCAGGACTGTGGCCGTCGCTTCTCGCGTGCTTCCGCTCTTCAGTCCCATCAGCTGTGTCATACAGACGTGTTTGCTGACGTCATTGAGGGGGTGTCCCAGAAACCAGCTGTTACTGCAACCCCACCACAAAAACTGTATTTGTGTGACAAAGAAAAGCCAAAGAGCTTTGCTATAGGGACTTTGGCTTATTCCCAGGGAACCCCTCAGTCATCAGGCATTAGAGACCAACTTAATTGCAAGGATTCTGTTAATGTAGTGGGGGGCGACAGTGAGCATTTCAATGTAGAGGTTTTTAGCATACCTGGGTCAGATACATCAAGAGATGAAAATGCTCCCACAGAATCAAGCACAGAGCCATCATCGGAGAGCACCTTGAACCCAGAAGACAAAGGCGAAATGAAACTAAAAGGGTCAGCAAGCCCGTTAAGATCTAAAGCCGAGGTTTATGTAGAGCTTGAAGTTGAACCGGTGTCGAGTAAGGAAAATGCTCCTACATGTAAAGTAAAAAACTTTGAGTGCCCCGAATGTGGTCGTAAGTTTGCCAGCGCTAGTGCCATCCGCTGTCACAGACTGTGGCACAAGAGACCGATGGGCCGAGCTGCAGGCCATAAAACATGGGCCCACAAAATGTCAGGCCGGAATTATCTGAAAAAGCTTTTTAAATGCAATGATTGTGGCAAAGAGAGCCATACGCTGTCTTCTCATCACCTCCACCTGCAACAGCATGAGCGTCCGAAACCATACAAGTCCCTACTGTTCCAGCTTGCTGGCTTACAGAAGAACGCCTTTGAGTGCAAGGAATGTGGAATGCGTTTCTCACGTGCCTCTGCTCTGCAGTCCCATCAGCAGCACCACGCAACACCTAAAAGAACTCACGAGTGCTCACTTTGTGACAAAGCGTACTCTAGCCACGGGGCGTTGTATAATCATCGTAAAACGTGTCATGGGGAATGGTCCCGCCAGGACCCTGCATCTAATGTTAAAGAAAAGACTGATTTCAATCCAAGGAAGAGTCTTCTTGGCCCAAAAGTGTATCATTGTGAGCGATGTGGGAAGGGTTTCTGGTCTTTGGGTGCATTTTCTCAACACACTCAGTCTCAACAGTGTCCTGAGGTTAAGGAAAGCAGTAACCTGCCTGAATCACTCATCTCCGTGGGCAGTCATTCTCGTACTGCAGGCAAACGTGCAGCTTGTGGCATTTGCGGCAAAAAGTTTCGTCACAGGGGTTACTTGGCATGTCATATGAAAAGGCATCGCTCAACTCCGGAGAAGAATCACAGGTGTGAGGTGTGTGGCAAGTCATACCGAATGCTCGCGTGTTTCCTCAAGCATCAGCAGGTGCATGATGGGTATCCACCACCCGTCAAGTCTTTCCAGCATCAAGTGGAGCAGGTGAAGAAGAACACATACGTGTGCCCTGATTGTGGGAAGCGCTTTTCCCGGGCCATGGCTCTTCAGTTTCATATGAGAAGTCACGGCTATGAAACTGGCCACCCTTTCACTTTTATAAAATCTGCTGACGGGTCAAAGCTGTTGCAGTGTCCAAACTGTTCTGATCACTTTTCTAATGAAGCAGATTTAAACGATCACTTGAGCAAGAATCATGCATCTAATGCGCGGAAGGCTGAGGAAAGTACTTGTATTCAGGAACGTATTGGCACAGGAATTCCTAAACCATTCAGGAGGAAAGATTTGCAAGCAGAATCAAATGATTATGTTGAACCACTGAAAGATGTGTCCAAAAAACCTTTAGAATCTTCAGAACTTCCTCCAGTGAGGTCTGATTTGGGGAAATATGAGTGTGGAGAGTGTGGAAGAAGGTTTTCAGTCATTGGAGCACTTAACTTTCATAAGAGAATTCACCTAAAGGATGAGACTGCTACAGATGAGACACTTGTCTTTATGTGTCAAGATTGTGGAAGGAGTTTTAATACAAAGTCGGCCCTGGGAAGACACAGACGTTGGCACGCTAACAGTAGATGTGCAGATGTAAAATGCAATGAGACTTTGCCCTTTACCTCACATTTAGACTCTAATTGTACTAACAAATTGATGTGTTCCAGCTGCAATATGGCATTCTGTTCAATGGCAGCTCTACAGAGACACCAGTCCCAGGTTCACTTCAGTAACGTATTGCATGATCAGCCTGGTGCAGCAGCCCTTATAAAAGTGAGGTGCACCAAGTCGAAAAAAACGAAGAGTTATGAATGCCTCGAATGTAGTAAACGCTTCTGTAAGGCGAAAGGTCTTCGGGTACATAGATGGCACATGCATCGGGGAAGTGGGAAGGCTTTTAGAACTGCTCTCAAACCCTTCCCCTGCACAGGATGTGAAAAGCGGTACAGTTCTCAAGGTGCCCTGTATAATCATCGAAAAATCTGTGCAATGGTCAGGAGGAAGTTGAGGCAACAGAAAACGTTAATGGAGACACCTGTGCCAGCCCGGCGCTTTTCCGAGCCTTTTAACAAATGCCTTTTTAAGTGTCAGAAGTGCGGCAAAGCGTTTCCCAGTATGGATCGATTGGAGGCCCATCACGACATCGCTAAGAGCAGGCCGCATTGCTGCGCCTTGTGTTGCCGTGGCTACTGGTCAGAAACGCAGCTGCAGCAGCACTTGGCCTGGCACGATGAGGTCCGCCGCCGCTTGCCAGCAGATTTGCGATATCGACTCAGCACCAGTGGTACAGCTGTTCGCACCACCTCCGGCTCTCATGACGCCTCCGGCTTGAAGCAGCAAACGGCCCCAAGTTCAGGCCCCCCCACAGCACTTCCACAGGATTCGCCTGCTTGTTCTTCAGCTCCGGGCCACCATAAGTGCCCACTCTGTGAAGAAGTGTTTCAGACCACACTCGCCCTGAAACAGCACCGGCTGTCACACAGTAACTGTGAACTCTATCCCTGTTCTTTATGCCCACAGACTTTTAGCCGGATTCAGGACCTTATTGATCATCACCAGGAGTGTATGGGAGACAAAGAAAGGCAGGCTGACGCGTGGCTGGACCTGGCTGCCCCGCATCAGTCGAGACAGAGCAGTGAACTAATGTGCATTGAGTGTGGGATCACTTTTAACCAGGAGGTGGCGCTGCACCAGCATTACATTGAGCACGCTCGAGGGGAGTTTGGAGTGCTGTGAGCAGTTATAACGCAAGCGTCGCACTTTGTGAGAAGAGTACATGACATGCATCAGAAACCCAAAAACTCATTTTTGTTGCATTTCCTAGCTGGCAACATGTGGACAAAATATTTTCGTCACGTTCTTACATCTCATTTTATCAGTTAAGATTAAGAGAAATTTTGGAAGTGGTTACCAAGAACTAGTGGAATGCTGTGAAATTCTGGTTTTAGAATTATGTAGTTAAAATGGAATTAATTACAGCTCTGCAATAAAGTCTAGGTATGCTCTTTGGGTAACATTGTCTGTTTTTACTTTCTCAGCCTCGCTTTATTGATCATTGCATTAGGTTTGACAAAAAGTCTCGTAATAGTGAAATATCGATGTTTACGATTGCACTCAAATGCATCAGGAAATTGACACACATTAACGTATAAAGAAATGTTAAATGGATCAGGGCATGGAGATGTGGGGGGGGTTCTCAAAAAACAAGCAAAGGTGACGCTGATGATGTTTAGATGCCAATACTATGAATAATTATTGGTTCTTGAAGTAGACAAAAGGTCCCCTGTAAAGCTCTTTCATTACTTGTTGGTGTGTCTAACACTACTCCCTTGTATGTGCTTTCATATTTAAAAGAAACTTGAAATGTCATACCAAAGTCTCTAGAATAGTCTAAACTTCTGTTTGTGTATGTTGTGCATAGGCATATACTTATGAATTAATTTAATGTATTAAAAATGTCTTAATAGTTTTAACTGTTCACTTATTGTTCCTATTTGTTCCACTTCTGCAGATCTGAACTGATCATGTATTTTGCCCATCCTTTAATACATATAGATCAACTAAGGCTTTTAATAAAATCAGTAAATATATTTTTTTTCCCCATCTGTTGTATTTTTATTTACTTCTGTCCATAGAGCAAATGCACCTTGTCAGTTTGACTGAAGTCTTCAAAATGGCATAAATAATGTCAGCTTCAGGACTTTTCCGTACTGGAGCACTGTAGCACCTTTAAGGGTTTGATTTAAATATCGCTGTAGTATGACCTGAAGGATGAACGGTAATCGCAGGTTACAGTGCAGTTCTTTTTTTGCAGCTGACTGCATTTCACATGTGATTTGGGGCAGCAGGGTGGGTTTTAGGTCACACGTCCAGGGTTGTGGGTTTGAATGTGGTGCTGTGCCTGTGTGGATTTGGCACGCTTTCTCAGTGCATGTCTGGGTTTCCTCCAGACACTGTGGTTTCCTTCCACAGTACAAGGACTTGTAGATCATGGGTGAATTAAGGACTTGTGCAATGCACGCACCTGCATGTGTGAGCATTGTCACGCAACCTTGCTGCGGTTCTTCGGATTCCTTCTGGTTTTTCACTGTGGTGAAATGGGGCTTCTACCCTTCTAACATTTGTATCACGTTTTTTTTTCTGGATTTTTTGGTTGATATTCTGTCTGTTACAATAAACTTACTATAACAATCATAGACCCTTAATTTCTTTGTAAGTGGGCAAACCTACACAATCAGCAGGGGATCAAATATTTATTTTCCCCACTTAAGTCAACCCCAAAATAATGTTTGACTTTTGGGACTAGGTTAGACCTGTGTACTCATGATTTAAGCCTAGGCTAGGCAGTAGAGATCAACAAATGGTCCCATTTTGTGTAAAATTTATTTTATGTACCATATCCTCTTGTATGACAGGCTGTTTTATTATATGATGGATGGGATGGGTGGAGTTTAAATCATGCTGTGAAGTTAGGAGTGGGTGGTGCCACAAAAGGTTTTGTTTACCGACTCCACAGCCCTGATGAAGAAATGATTTATCCAATACAAAAGTACACCTTAAACATATTCTTTTAATTTCAAATATCTCATCTCTTTGTCATCTTCTGTCGCTTATTCGGGGCCGGGTTGCAGGACTAGCAGTCTTCAGAAGAGTTGCCCAGACTTCCCTCTCCCCAGACACCTCCTCCAGCTCTTCCAGAGAAATGCAGAGGCGTTCAAAGGCCAGTCGGGAGACATAGTCCCTCCAACGTGTCCTGGGTCTTCCCCGGGGTCTCCTCCCGGTGGGACATGTCCGGAACACCTCCCCAGGGAGGCGTCCCAGAGGCATCCAAAATAGATGCCCAAAGCACTTCAACTGGTTCCTCTCGATGTGGAGGAGTAGCAGCTCTACTCGGAGCTCCTCACCCTAAAAGGTGTCAGGTCAGACCAAGAATGTGTTTACAAACCCCTTATGAATAGTAAAACACCGAGGACCACTACGTCCCCTGGAATGGCGTTACTGGGGCCCCACCCTGGAGCCAGGCTTGGGGATGGGGCATGCAGGCGAGCGTCTGGTGGCCGGGACCCGGCCAAGCTTAGCCCGAAACAGAGACGTGGGCCCACCTTCCTTTAGGCCCACCACCCACAGTGCATTGTGGAATGGGAGGCCGTCCTGGGGGGAGGCCTCGACGACCCAATCCTTGGACGATGAATCTGGCTATTGGAACATGGAATGTTAATTTCAAATATTTTCTTTACAAATCAGTAACACAATTTGTCTTGTTGAGCAGTTTGTATTTGGAAAACAAAACTTTTTTTATTAAGCACTAAATGAATACTTTTTTGGTCTATTAACCTGCTGTTTTCTCTCTCTCCCCTTCCCTTGCCCCCAAGTCCAGGTTTGTACCTCTAAAATCCAGCTCTGTCAGCATGAGAAAAGTAAGGAGAATCTGACAATTGTGCAAAAGAATGACTGTCCACATACACTGAGAAAACGGACAGCTGGCGATGACATTGGAGGAGATCAGAATGTCAAAAACAAGGAAGAAGCCAGCTTGGGTGCACCCAAAAATTCTGTTGGGGCTAATTCACCAGTAGTCCTACAGATACAGGAAGAAAAGCCAATCTATGGAAACTCACACAGAGTGTATGCATGTGCCATCTGTGGCAAGGTCTACTCCTACCTGGAGTCTTTCAGAAACCATCAGAAGAAGCATCAGGATAAATGTGAGAAACCCAATCCCTTGTCCTGCCTTTATTGTGGGAAGGAATATCGTCATGCCTCAAGTTTGTCTGCCCATATGGAGATGCACACGAGTGTTGGAGTCCCGGACACCTTCAAATGTAATCGGTGTAACAAGACATGGGCAGTGCACAAACAACGCCACAGAGAAAAACCTTTCTGGTGTGTGTCCTGTGCCAAGGGGTTTAAGGACTCTAAAGGACTGAACAAACACCTTGTTGGCCACAAGCAGAAGCGCCACAAGTGTGAAGTTTGCTCCAAGACATTCCGTGTGCCATCTGAGCTTCGTTACCATTACAACACCCACACCGGCGCCCGGCCATACAGTTGCACACTGTGCAAGAAGACTTTTTCACAGCTGGGCAACCTCACCACCCACCGCAAAAAGCACATTGGGGTCTATGCACAAGGCAGCATGACGCCACTTGGGTCTAACTTGTCGAGGTGCACTGGGAAGAGAAGGGTCAGTGTCCTAAAAAAATTTATAGTTAGGGGTGTGGGAGATGTTGAGGAGGCCATGGTCGAGGGGACGGAGAAGCCGGAAGAGGAGATGACGGAGGAGGAAGAGTTGGAAACCGAGAATTGTGAGCATGCCAAAGAAGAAGAGGAGGATCTACGGTGTTATGAATGTAGCGCCCTCTTCAGTCGAGAGGCAGATCTGCACCAGCACTACATGAAACATGCTAGTGGGGAATTGTGAGTGTTTAGTAAGTTTGTGGCAGGCAGCTAGAAGCTCGCTCCACAGCAATCCTCAGGAAAAGCTGCAAAATGTACCAAGATGCTGCACAGTTTTAGAGCCTTTGTGTTTACTAACCAAATATTACATTTGAAATATGGTAGCTTTTTGTAGTTTTGCATGTTTTCCTTTTAACTGGTGCCTTTAAAACTTGATTTTGAAATATTTTGTACTTGAACATGCTGAATGTGAATGGGTGAATCTGTTTTTTATTTGTAAGATTAACTATACAACTGAGTTTGTTCAACTTTTAATTCTTCCGTAAACCATAGATTAAGACTGTTGAATTATTAGTGTGTGTGAATGAATTACTGTCATTCTGCTGTGCAGCCTTCTTTCCCTTGTATAAAATCTCCACATGCTGGCACAGTAGATGCACAAAAGCTTTTTTTCATCACTACGTTTTCTTGTACAGAACTACAGCAGAGGTGGACCAAAGTCTGATGCTTAAAATTGAGTTTGTATGTTTGAATGAATAGTTTTTAGCTGAAACGATTGCAGTATAAGGAAGAGCTTCCATGTGGTACCAATACTGTGTAAGCTTACTAACAACGTATGTCTGTATTACTACAATTTGTCTGACAAATTTGGGAAGTAATAAGAGATTTTATAACTAGCGTGGTTCTTAAATGTATTAAAAAAGTAATGCAGCCCTTAAATTACAGCATATCTTTTTGAATGATGTTACATTGTTGTATGAGATTCTATAATTCATATACGAGAACCTTTTGATTTAAAATAAGTGTGTGTGTGTGTGTGTGTGTGTGTGTGTGTGTGTGTGTCTGTATGTGTGTGTTAAACATTTAAAAGAAAACCTCTGCCCTGAGGTACTGCTTTAGGAACAGAGGAAAATCTTCCCTGCATGCAAAATTACACAGCTGAAACACACACTACCACATGGGAATGTCCAGTTGGTGTGAGGTCACCCCATTCACTCCGGTCACTGTCCATGTAAAACACCAGCTCCCCATTCAGTCCGGTCACTGTCCATATGAAACACCAGCTCCCCATTCACTCCGGTCACTGTCCATGTAAAACACCAGCTCCCCATT
>JABJVR010007517.1:0-11446 GCA_025773905.1 Chitala chitala | reverse complement strand
ATATGATGGTCCAAACGCACAATACATTCAAAGTAACAAATCCTACATAGAACAGCATCAATCACTTACTGAACCAACAACATAGCATGTAGTTTAGTGGAAAATTGTATTTTTCAGCGAAAGACTAATGTGCACTCGTAGAAAAATACAGGCGTGCATATTTTATTAACCTGTTGATCACACTAGATATCCGCCACGACTGTGATACCTGGCTACAATATCTAATTCCCACTGATAGCCTTCAGTACCATTAGCGGATTGTGCCAGTAATTCTTTTAAAAAGTCAGCTGCTACCCAGTTATTTCGTGTAAAAACGGCAACGCTGGCAGCGACAGAGACATGCGGTATCTCATCAGCACGGTTAGAGAGCAAGGCATCGCTACAGCTTATTCAAAACATCAGATCAAACACGCTCAAATGAGCATCTAGCAACTCTAACGTCTACAAAACTAATACAAACTAAACCATGTCAACGCATATACATGTATTCATAATTGTTATTTACTCTGTATTTGTACAGTTGTCATTATTACAAAACACTCCATGTATTTACAGGTGGACTTACAGTGTTTTTAGTTCAGCTGGGTTTATTAACGAGTTCTAACAGACTACGACTCCATTCGCTTCTGCGACGTGATGCCAACTCAAACTGTCAAAGTCCCTGCGACAGTCGCAGTGCCCCTGCCTGCAAAGGGCGTCATCGTGCATTAGACAGGACCGCTTCAGCACAGATCAGCGCTGCAAACCACAGCATGGTCTACATACCATCTGACCAGCTGTAGGGAAGAGGACTCACGATCTGATATGTATGCTCCTGATTCACAACATGACAACTTTTGAACAAACTCCTGCATTAAAAAAAAAAAACCACACACACACACACACTCAAACTGTAAATGTGTGTGTCATGGAAAGAAAATTAATTTTACCTAACTTGGCTCACCATCAAACTTCGGTCAAGACTACACTGCATTCCATTCAAATTAAAGTTAAACCAAGTTATGTGGTCCTTTAACTACGACTTTATGAAACGTTATATTTTAATACGGTGTAGTCAAAGATAAAAAATAACACGGTGTCTGGTAGATAATTCGAAATTAATGCAGAATGCTGTAGTTATCTCATACTGTGAGCATACAAAAATATGCCTTGGGTACGTCCACCATGTTTAAGCTTTGTTGCCTCGAGCTTATGTTGATACGATATTCACGAAAATAGCGAACTATAATAAAGTATGTTTAATTATTATTTTTTAAGTATACAAGTTTTGTAGGTTTTTATGTTCGCTTTGATATAGCTACATTAAGATTACTGTGTTCACCTTCAGGCTTAAACATGAAATTTCACATTTTACTACATATCACATGTTCCTCGTGACTGTATTACGTGGTTTCTTCTGACTTCTGCGGCTTACTTTACATGACCTCTACTGGCAATTATTGAGAAATACGTGTTACAAAAAAGACGTACAGTTTAGCTGGCCAATTGAACTTAGATAGGCGTGTTTTCCTCTTTGACGTACACAGGTCGTTAGTGATTGGTTAGAACAGCAGGAAGTTTGATGTCAAAACACCACCTATCAGGCAAAGGTCTAAAGGGTTAGAGATTCACCCGCCTAAACGGTTATTTGTTTATGTTTGTTAATAGTGAAATGTTGCAAACGTGAAGTTAAATTAAAACGAAACAATGAAAATTGTCACCTGGAATATTAATGGAATACGGGCTTTCAAAGGGGGGATAAAGAGGGTCTTGGACTCATTAGACGCCGACATTATTTGTGTTCAGGAGACAAAAGTGACAAGTAAGAACCACGTGGTTTGCAAATAATCGAAATCTGCTATATCCGTACTCAGAAAATGTACATCTTCGCAGTAGGCATATATTACTATTTCTATCTGTGCATCATTTGGCATGCTAGATAACTCCAGCCAACCCAACCGTGCACTTAAATGTAATGTTGCTTCTAAAATACGAATCTCTAAAGTTTAATTTATTCGGAATTGTACAACAGAAACCTACTATGCTTCACGTAAAGACGAATGCATCGGAGCAGTTCCTTTTTAAAATCAGTGTTCTGGTGGGCAATAAAAGCAGAGGAGTTCTCGTGTTGTAGTGGAAGTGGTATACTACTATTCTACGATATTCAGTCGTTAGAAATGACAAAATTTCATTAAGACGTTGATAACCAATATAATAATTGTTACTAGTATACTAATATCTAAATTGTGAGAACAAGCCGCAGTGCCAGTGTGACAAAAACATTCTTAAAACTCTTTTATTTCAGCTTTCAAATACACGTATTCAATAATAAATATAATTACCTTTTTTGTAACAGGAGAACTATTAGATGAGAAGACTGCAATTGTAGAGGGATACAATGCATACTTCAGCTTCAGTCGAGGACGAAGTGGTTATTCAGGTGAGCTGTTTGGTGTCATACCCGCAACAGGTGATAGACTTGAGGATTTAAACCAGTATATGAAGTGACAGTGACCCACAATTTGAGTCTGTTTAAAAGGAACTGTCACAGCAATATTGTATTTACCAGTGCAGTTAATATGAATTTAAGGTCAGTGAAACAATGACTGTAAATATTGTTGATGTTGCATATTTATCATGTGTTGAATTTATTAATGCATACATTAAAATATTAATTAAGCTTTTATATAATTAGGATTTTTGTCAAGGTGTATGCATTTGTGATTTTTCTAGGTGTGGCAACGTTCTGCAAAGACAGAGCTACACCATTCGCTGCAGAAGAGGGACTGACTGGCTTACTGACCAACCACGATGGGGCTGTGGGATACTATGGTGACCATAAAGGTTTTTCTGATGAACAACAGCAGTTACTGGACAATGAAGGCAGAGCTGTTATAACTCAACACCGAGTAATGTAAGGATGGTGCCTGTTTGTTATGTGTTTTAGTGTAACCTCCAGTACAGGAATATAAATCAGTCTGTATTATAGACAGGGAAAGATTGTGCCATGAAATTGAAAGGACTAATTGAAAACGTGCTACAGACTTCATGCGAAGTCAGTAGCAAAGCTGAATGATGTCTGTCAGTTTTAGTGAAATTGTCCAATCAAAATGGCTAGAGTTGCTTTTGTTACAATTACTTTAAGACACATTATTGGCAAACATCTATCAAGCCATCATAGGTACATAAAAGGGAACAACAGACTGACACTGAAAAGCTGTCTTTTTCACTTGAAAAATGATGTCATTGCAGCTGATTATGTGTCTGCCATGTGGTAGATTAACAAGGAACAAAAATAATGCAAGAGAAATTGACTGTTTGCAAAAACAAATCAGTCATACTTACAGTCTATCTGAAATAATCAGTCTTCATTAGATTATAATGATGGAAGATGCCCGTATATCCATTGGCTGAAATAAGCAAGGAAGTCTAGATTCTGTTCCATGTCTGAATCTGAAAGTCGTATGAGAATTAGTCATATTTTAAAGATACTCATTATTCCTGCTTCCACAGTTAAGTTGAAAATGGAAGTCTTCAAGATTGTTGCTTATATCAGTGATAAAAATAAAATTGGGCTTTCAATCCAAAGAAAGTTCATTGTCACATACGGTATTTTCCTATTTCAGTATTTTCATATGCCAGTATAGCTGTATGTTATAGAGTGTTGTTTTCAAATTGTTTTTACAACAGATTAATTTAATGGACAGTTCAGTTTAGCGGCTTTGCTCAAGGATCCTGCAGCAGACCCCTCTGGCGACATAAATAAATACAGCAGATTGCAGTTCCATGTTTTTTTTTTTCTGTTATACTACTTGCAACTGCTATTCTATATTTACATACATAGATGCAAATTCTTACATTTCAACCATTATGTTCTCAGTTGTCATCCCACAGTCCTATGTTTTTCATGTAGTTTTGTAAAAAAAATTTAATGTATTGAAATCCTTCTGTGCAATTCTACTTCTCAACAATTATTAGAATGCTGTTTAAATTTGAATAATACCAGAAGTTATGCTTTACAATGTTTTAGGCTTTAGATATGTGAATACTCTGAGGTAATTTGAGGGTCAAATTGTTGTAATTGAAGGGAATATCAAGATGGTGAATGTTCCACAGTGCTTGTCCTTTCGGTACATAAAGACTGACCCTTTTTGATCTCAGTTAACTTTCCTCTGATTTGGACTAGGAGTTTGATAGTCTGTGCACATACATCGAGGTAATCCTACTGTGGTTTGACAGTTATCAATACCTGAATGTCAAAGAAGTGCATTAAAAACTGCTTGTTTTATTTTGTGTACATGTATAGTTTACATTTTGTGTAATAAGGATACATCATTGATGGATGTATCAATGAGATGAGCCGATTCATTTGTTCCTCGTGTGTGTTCGCTTAGGTGTTCGGACCGTGAGGAAATTGTTGTGGTGGTGAACGTGTACTGTCCACGGGCTGATCCAGAGAAGCCAGAGCGCAGACTGTTCAAGCTGCAGTTCTATACGCTACTCCAGAAGCGGGCCGAAGCCCTCCTGGCAGCTGGGAGGTGAGTATGTGTAATAAAGAGCATTTGGTTCTGTTTTCAGTTTTGAGCATGTACTTAAAATATAATGATCTCTTTTTCTGTTCTGGCACTAGACATGTGATTGTTTTGGGTGACATTAACACTTCTCATAAGCCAATAGACCACTGTGACCCAGATGAGATTGTAAGTATCTCAGAATTCTTCATGACTCGCTAAAATCTGAACAAGATTGTTTGCACGAAACTGAAAGTGTTACTCTGGTCTTAAAGTGATAGACTTAAATCACAAAAAAATGAATTGCAGTCATTGAAAGTATTTTGGAAATGTAGTTTCATTTTGTTAATAATTAATTTTGTTAATGTGCACTTTCTTTTAATTTCTTGTTATGCTAAATGTGTTTCTTTTTTTATTGAGGATAACTTTGAGGATAATCCTGCAAGGAAATGGCTGAACAATTTTCTTGTAAGAGATGGTCAGGAGGAAGACAAAGATGATGTGGAGGAGGATGAAGACTCAGATCCAGTGTGGCAGACTCCAGGCAGCGGTGGGAAATTTGTGGACACCTTCAGATATTTCCACCCAGCCCGTACAGGTGCCTTCACTTGCTGGTCCACTCTCACTGGGGCCCGACAGACCAACTACGGCACGCGAATTGACTACATCTTTGCTGACCGTGTCCTGTCCGAGACCCAGTTCCTGTTGGCAGACATTATGCCAGAGGTGGAAGGGTCTGATCACTGCCCTGTTCGGGGGCACCTGCGATGCACCCTCTTGGCTAGCTCCAAGTGCCCACCACTTTGCACCCGTTTCATGCCTGAATTTGCCGGCAGGCAGCAAAAACTCTCTCAGTTCTTGGTAAAGATGGATTCACAGACTTTCAACAACTCCAAGGAGTCCTCTCTCCCTGGCTCACAGGAATTGGGGGAAGTCCGAGAAAACCTCAGGCCTCAAGAGTCTGATCTCACTTCTGGGAAAAGAAAGGGAGCCTCAGTGGAAAACTTGGGCCAGAAGGGCAAGAAGAGCAAAATAAGCAAGGGCTCTGCTAAGCCTCAGGGGAACCTTTTAGCCTTTTTTAAACCCAAACCTAGTGAGGATGCTGCACCACAGTGGTCTGAGACAAGAGAGAGCAGTGAGGAGCTGGTGACACCTTCAGGCTTTGGGGGTGTGATTCACGACGAAGAGGGCAGCACTGCTGATAGAGTGGTGGCAGTGCAGGGCAATAGGACGTTGTGTAAGAGGGAGGCCAATAGCGTGACGCTTGGAAATGACAAGGGTCAGACCGGGAGCCGAGGACAGGCTGTGAGTCAGGGGTCACGAGGGTTCTGGAGGGAGGTCTTACGAGGCCCGCCGCCACCTCCCCTTTGCAAGGTGCACGAGGAGCCATGTGTGCTAAGGACCGTTAAGAAGGCAGGGCCAAACATGGGCCGCCAGTTCTTTGTCTGCGCCCGGCCACAGGGCCACGCCTCCAACCCAGAAGCTCGCTGTAATTTTTTTGCTTGGGTGGACAAGGGAAAATAATGAGAAACATGTAAAAAAAGTTGCAGAGGCAGAAGTATTAAGAAACCCATAATAAAGTATTCTGACTCGATGTGAGGTCCTGTACCTTTAAGGGGGAATCCTGACATGACATGATTCAGAATGACCTCTGTCTGATTAATCTGATTTTATGACCTGCGCACCTGCAGGCAATTTTTGGTCTGTGGGGAAAATCCAGATTTGGGAAGTGTACCATCCTTAAAAATGGATGACACGTAACCATAGTCAGTTTCTAGTAAAACTCAAAAATCTGTAATAAATGTAAAGTTCAACCTGCTGCAGTACAAGAAATTGGCTGTGTACCCAATCAGAGTCACAGTCCTGATCATATGCTCATTATAAATAACGCACTTGACATTCATTGCTGTTGATGACAACTGCATGAACTCAATGAAACGGAAAAAAAATCAGAAACATTTACATTTTCTACCTTTTTCTGTGTCCCTTCCCTCAAATATTTTTGCAGAATAATAAAGTATGTTTTTTTTTTTTGTTAAAAAGTGTATACAATACCTTTTTATATGGTTATAATTATTGATTTAACATGCAGATAGACATCTGTTTATACAGTTAGAAATGTATGAAATAAATATAACTATCAGAGAGCATAACATGAACCACTTCTATAGTAGGTGCAGGCTGAACTGTAAATGTGGGCCTCACAGCTGGAATAATGGTCAATCCTAAAACTACAGATATCTTCATTATAGGGCATAAAGAAGGGACAACTCTGTATCCTTGTTAGGTCCGCAGAATGTCAGGCACATCAATTTTTCTGCCTTTATTAATGACGCATATTACTACTCTTTGTCTAAAGTCAAAACAAAAAAATTGAGCAAGCCGGGGGAAATCATAGAGGCTAACATGACTTGAACAAACGGGTTAAAGAGTAGCAGACCATCTCCAGTCAGATGACTAACAGCTGAGTACATGTGTTAGATTGAATTAAGCATGTCAGAATGCAGAACTTGTCTTCTCACAGTTGGGGACTAACAGACAACAGCCTGACAAATGTATTGCTCCTGTCAACAAACAGGTACATGGGTAAAGAACCCAAACAATGGACACTGGAGTAGTGGGAACAAACCAGCCTTAAAAAATCTAATTTCATGCCAATGGACCTCTAGATGTTGCCCACCCCCCGCCGTTTTCTTGTTTTTCTTTGCTTTTTTCTTTCCTCGTGTCCTTTGGTTAGTATCATCAGAGCTGTCAGCTGTGTCATATTTCTTCCTTGCTGTTATATAAGTTTTCACGGTGTGCTAGTCTGGCCTGTTATGGTATTGAACTGCTATATTGTTGTGTTTCCTTGTAGTTACTCAGTGGCCTCTTGTTATTTGTAATACATTTATGCTCTTCACCTCATGTATTAACCTCATCCATCAGAATAAACCCTTCTGCATTTAGATGCTGCTTTTGCCTCCATTCCTACGTTCCCCTAAAACATTACAGTGTGCTTGTGTTTTTGTTACTATCCACATCCAATTAATTGTGCTGCAGATTTGACTGGAAATAATTTTGACTTCTGTTTAAGACGCCAGTCCGAACATACTCCAGTCCGGCTGTTTCTGGTCCCTGGTTTTTTTGATTAGTGAACTGACACGCTGCATCTTATGTTACAATAAATATAAAATTGCAATTATTACTTTTTTTTAGCTTTGTAACTTTGTAATATTCACCTTGTTTCTACTTTGCTGAATCAAGATTATATAGTTCATTAAAGTAATAGTATATTTATGGTCTTTTTGGTTGCTTGTTGTCTAGCGGGTAGCAAATCTTTTGAAAAATTATCAACCAATGGAAGTAGTATAACTGGCTTTTTTAGCAGGGAAGTATGGGATATTTTTCTTTTTCCTCTTTTGCACTGCTGTGCATATCGATTGCAGAGCAGAGACTGCTGATTTATTGCAGTTTTACAGTTGTAATAGAGAGGACCTTTAGTAATAGTAGTATGGATTGTACACTTATGGTATCTTGTGCTTTATACAGTTTAATAAAATTAGCATTTATTAGTACTTGTTTGAACTATCTATATTAACAACCAACTATGGAAAATATGGAACTGTAACCACATTGGCAGTACAGAAAAACAAGTGGTAAAGTCACTGTCTATACAGACCTGACAGGGCTGTTGCCTTCTTGAGAACATTTAGCCTGAGAAAATGTGAAGGAACATGTGACTAACCCGTGAATGAATGACTAGTTAAATTAGTTGATTTTCTGTACCAAACTGTAATTTGCATTAGAAATTTTTTGTCTAAAAATACACACTCAGAAAATGTATCAAGTGGACTGTGGAATAAAGGCAAGCATTTATTGTAACCAACAACAGCTATACATTAGAATAAAAAGTTTCCTATTTGCAAAGAAATTTGATGTGGAATAACCTGTGTATATAGTCCAGCCATGTGAACTTTACATGCCGGTCCCAAACCTGGGTAAATGGTGAGTTTTGAAGAAAGACCTGGCAACCTTCCTTGTAAAAAGCTCGCCAAGAACATTTTTTGGAAAGGCTATCAGTGGAGAGAGCTGGCCCATACAGTCGTCGAGAATCAGCTATGGCTAAACAAACTGCATTATCATCAACTTGTATATAATTTTCAAACCTGCTGCAACTTTTAGACATGTACCTCAACAGATAAAAAACAAGTTTAAAATGATCATCACCTTCATACTAAAAAAAAAAATTTTAACACAATATTTAAAGCAATTAATGTTACATCCTAACCCAGTCATAACAAGGTTTTCTAAACTATGTTCAAGTGTCTTAAAGCTTTTATTTGCAATGCAACTGGGAAAATGTATAGAGAAAAGAAGCGTGTAAGTGTGTTATGTGGTGGAGTTTGCTCACATGGTTGTCCTTATGGCCTCACTGTGGCTTCCAGCTGTCGAATGGGAGTGTCTTGTCTGACATCATAAGGAGCCGAGTCACTGAGAACAGCACTTCCGTCAGTTTCCTCTCAAGAGCGCGCCTTCTCTTCTCCTCTGCCGGTCATCAGTGACTTCCTGCTTTCATCAGCTTGTATTTTACACACACACAAAAAATAAACAAGAAAGAAATACTTGGCATTATCCCCGAGTACGTCTGTCTACTCTGAAAGCTGTGTAAGAAACTTCAAGGTAAGATAAACATCTAACTTTGCACTCCGGATATATGCTCTAGACGTTAGCACTGCCACGTGGTTTACAATGAGTAACTGCTTTTTTTGTTAAGATTTGAAATTGTAGGAAAATATGGTGGATGTTGCTGTACTGCTAATGTTTCTGCCTGTATTCTATATTTTCATCTGCTGAGGGGACATGGGGGCTCAGTGGTTACCACCGTTACCTCACATCTCTCAGCTGTGTGTGTGGAGTTTGCATGTTCTCCCTGTGCTTCAGAGGTTTCCTCTGGGTAGTCCCTCAGTCCAGAGACATGTGCTGTAAGCTGATGTGTGTGTGTGCGTGTGCATGTGTGTGTGTTTTATACTCTGGGTATCCCAAACAAGGTGTCCTCTGCCTTGTACCAGGGAGCTCTCTGGGATGAATCCCCCCCCTCCGTCTTGACCCTGTATAAGTGGTATGAACACTGGATGGATGTATTTACTGACTGAAAAACCTAACAACTGTACCCCAGTCATTACGCTGTCAAAAAATCATATTAATATACTAATAACAGTAAAAGATAGAATGTAGTTTATTTTTTGTGGAAAATTAAAACAATCAATCCATAGAAATTATAGTTCGTCATTAGTTGTGTAGGTTTTCATATAAGTAATTTCTAAGGGATAAAAATGGTTTGTTTATGTGTTGCTGTCAATCACATTTGCAAAGTGGTTTGTACAAAATGATGTTTCTAAAAACACAAGCTTAATTTAAAAGTTCTATTTACATTACATAAATTGCTAGAAATGGTAGTTTTGTGTCATATTAATTTTGTAGTTGGCTGGTAAATTAGATCTTTCTAAAGTACACATTTTTCCTGTGTCACAAAACAGCTACTGACTGTGGAACTCAGATAAATGGAAAATTTTTAGCGTCTGATAAGAAATAGGGTGTGTATTTCAGCAAAATACATACCTCATTATTAAAAAAAAAAAAACGATACAGGCACTGAAAAACTGAGCTGAATTTACATTCAGCTCATACATTTCCAGTTTTGTACTGCTGATGAAGTTACTCTTTCAGTGTTTTAATTTCCTGTGTGAACTAAGCAACTACATTCCAGCTCACACATGATCTTGTGGCATGTGGCATATTTTGAATCATATTTTCTGGATTCAGTTACAAAGGCGTAAATGATTAGGTAACATAGCTGGTAAAAGCCCCAAGACTTAGTGTGCCAGGTCACCTGCACATAAAATCATCCATCATTGTGTCCTTGTGTATGCAGATCAGCTGAATCCCAAGGGATGTACTTTTCTCTAAGAAAAGTCACGATTACACACAAGTTTTATTTTGCAATCAAAAATCTTATTACTGTAATAAGCTTACAAATGGGTACTATTCAAGCCATGCCTGATTTTGGCAATGAAACACTATGATGCATACATTTGTTTTACAAAGTTAGGACACTTCAGAACCGGGGTGACCAACCACAGTCCCGGAGAGCCTCACTGGGTGCAGGTTTTTGCTTCAGCCAATTTCTGCTTTTAGTTGAATCTTAAAGTCAATTAAACATTAACTTTTTATATAATTACTGCGTCAATCCAGCAATTCCCATGAAGCTTTATTCTTATAAAGTATAACAAAGACTTCTTGATGTTGCTTCATTTAAAATATTTTAAACATATCAAACATTTAATTTTTAAAGCATTTTTAACAGATATGGTGTATTTTAATCCACTTCTTAATAATCACTTAAATCACTGCTAAAGCGTTCTTTTTTACTGGAACCAGTTTCTGCTATTGATTAATTATTACAATTCAAATACAATTGTGAATTAAACATTTTACTGAATTATCTATACATTTTCTGCTACAATTCTGCAGTTCGAGAGACATCATAATATGTGGTTTATAATTATGTTACTGATCATAAAGCACAAGAGTCTCAGTTTTACCTTTGTTCTTTGTAACACCCAAAATAATCACAGGTATGCATTTTTTTTTAAATTGACAGATGTCTGTACTTTTAAAGGTGAATACATACAATTTTGACCTGCTGATTTTAAATGTGTAGGAGGAATTTGGCCATCACATCAAAATTTTTCACAAATCAAATCACAAGTGCATTTTCACTCGTATACACACTGATGGTGACACACACAACTATTTACAGGATGCTTCTGGGATATGTAAATGGGATCGGATGATTGAACAGCAGCACTGAAACAGTGCACTGACATTACAATAATATATAGGAATGTTGTCATCGTGAGGTACCATACTCAATGTGTAAGGCAAATTCAGATAAAATATTTCCTTTTTATTCTTTG
>JABJVR010007516.1:0-11448 GCA_025773905.1 Chitala chitala | reverse complement strand
CAACTTTCTCTGTAAAGCGCTTTGAGGCATGCTGTTGCGAAAGGCGCTATATAAAAATAAATTGAATTGAATTTGTAAGGCAGTTGGTCTTCTGAAGTCCTTTAAAAGGGAGGGTTTGAAGCAAGGTCCTGAAGGGGACTGCTCAGCCCCCATGAACAGTTTGGAAGGCTGGACTGAGATCCACTGCAGGGTTGATGGTAGCCAGTGCCTCCAGAGCACTCTGATGGCTCTCCCCCCCCTTGGTCACTGAGGTTAGGTGAACCTAACTCACTATCTTGTCACTGGTGCTGGCCCTGTCTAGACCTCTTGTCTCTCTTCCCTCTGTTCTGGTTCCTAAGCCCATTCCCTCAACCACTCTGTCTGCTTGGTCTCTTTCCCCCCTGTTTGCTGGGCTTGCCCCGGTGTATTTCCTTTTCTTTTAGGTCCTGTTCCTGGTGAGCTGTCCCTTGGTTAGCCACCTCTAACTGGTCCTCCCTGGTTGTCTGGTGTCCTCCCATCACCTGTTCTGGATCCTATGTCCTCTGCCATCACCATTGCCTTTGCTCTGGGCCAGCTCTAGATTCTGTCCTCTTTGTTTACTTGTCCTGCTCATGGTTCTTTGTCCCTTAGTCCATACTCTCTCTGGTTTCTTAATTTCTTACTTAGCCCTCAGGCTTGTCTCCTGAGTGGCCTTGGGGGGTACTGTCACACCCTGCCTGTCATCCTATGTTCACCAGGTGTTACCCTTTCTCCTATTCTTTCCTGCCTGATTATCCCTTAACTCTCACCAGCTGTGTCTCATTGTCCCCTATTAGTGTACCTTTTTATATACCTCCCTTTTGTGTGTTCTCTGCCAGTTGAAGTATTGTTGGTTGTTACTTGTTGGTTTTGGCCTTGTACCTTGTTCCTGAATTCCATGTACCTGTTAAAAACCCTTCCCACACTGGACTCAACCAACAATGTACTAATTCAATCCAATCCTCCTTGCCTGTGGATTGTGACAGTAAGATGGCTTCAGTCACATTTGAACATTAACAGTTTAGTAGATGCATTTCAGTCTGGCTTCTGTTAAGGCTATAACATTGAAACAGCTTTAAGTAGACTAGTAAATAACTGATTTGAACTGATGCATAGGACATGAGTGTGGTTATTCTTGGTAACTAGATTTCAAACTGAAGATGGAATAATCAAAGCTGTTCTAGGTTGACTACTTCTCATCTGACACATTGTTACTATTATGTTGAAGTGCTCAACGATAGTCCTCCTCACCCAGGTCCCTTAGACTGGTGATGTAAATATGTTCCCATTTTAAATTAAATGGATAGTGATGAACCTGATACCCATTCAAAAATGATAAAACAAATCATTCCACATTATTTTATAGTACAAATGACTGAAAATTATATGAATACTTCTGAGAACTTTACGCATAAAAACAGGTCTAAGGTAACAGTGAAGAACTACAACAGACTGGTGGTGGGTCAATGGAAAGTGTTGCCAACTCAATGCTAAGGGTGGGGATAAGTAGGTATACAATGAACACTTTGTATAATGGTGGAGGAAAAACAACATATGGACACCACGTTTCTCTGCTCCAACAAGAAAGGTGAAAAAACTTTACAATGAACTTGCCGGTTACACCCGCATGAAAGCACCACATACTGACAGTAATTATTTCAACAGAGCAGCAGTTAAGTGCTTTGAGGCACATTGTTGTAAAAGGCGCTATATAAAAATTAAATTGAACATCTCCCTGTTGAAATCCCACCAGCTGTGTCTTCAGCAAGACATTAGATGCTAGTTTCCCCAGGCACTGAATAATGGCTGCCCACTGTTCCTACCAGGGGATGGGTTAAATCCAGAAAACCAAGTCATTTCCTTTTGGGATTAATGAAGTTAAAGTAGAGCTGAAGCACTTTTGTTGAACATCTTTACTCAATCACCTGTCATTACGAGCTTTTAGGAACCATTATTTAGACCAAGTGTGTGTCCATGTAAATTTATAAACAATGTGTCTGGTGGCTCAATTGGTAGAACATCAGCCTGGGATGCAGGAGTCTCCTGCTTTGAATCCCAGCCCAGCCACCAGGTGTGTCCCTGAGCAAGACACCCAGTGTTAACTTATTATGAAATTTTGTAAGTTGCTTTGGATAAAAGCATCTTAATTGTAAATGAATGCCCAAATGAAAGAGTGCATAGTTTAGTACATGATAAAATATAAATGTTTTTAAAAATCTACTCATACAGAACAAAAAAGATTAGAGAAGCACTTGATAATATACAATAAAATGAAATGGATGGTGCTGGCACATCTACAGCTGAATAACAGCCAGTAGGACACAAAGTTGGCAGGTCTGAGAAAGCAGCTGCTACACAATCTGGCTACACATATGTAATGTGTGTCTTGGACACATCCCTGAAACTCCCTAGCAGAAAAACATGAACTAGCATATTGTTTTTTATTAATTGTACATGAAAATAGTCTGGATGACAACCTCCAAGCTTTAATACTGATGGCAGATTCTCAGAACTTTGAGCCTAATTGCAGGCTGTGGGTGACGTCTTTACTGTCAAAGACAAAAGGCATGAATTAAGATGGGAAACAAAATTTGAAACACAAAACAGTCACAAGACACAATCTGACCTAAACAGAAACAACCAAACAAGAGACAAATTGAAGCAAATACACATAACCAAACTAGTAGGCAAGATACAACGAGACCCTAAAGAGGCTGGTGCCTGTGGCAGCAGCCCTGACAGCTGACAGCCTGCAACATTACATTACACTGTTTGTCTGCTCAGTGTGGAAACCAGTCATACCCACTCCTGCTTTCAGCACTGCAATACTGCACAGTAAACTATAAAAATAGCTTACATTTCAATATTTAATTTGACGTGACAATTGATGGGTGGATTTGAGTGGTGGGGGGAAAAGTATTTAAACTAATAATAATATAATAATTTAATCCATTGTTAAAACCAAATTCTAAAATATCCTAAAATTTAAAAAATGCAGTTGCTGTTGGGCTATAAGAAGTCCTACAGCTAGTGTAGGAAGACAAGAAAAAGATTTGAGACTGTAGGAATAAAGCATATTGCATCGTGAGAGGCTTTAATGGTACACTCAGATGAACTAATGTGAAAAATACTGAATTGGGAGGCAAATAAATCTTCCTGCTGGTCTGAATAATTTACTTAATGACCCACACAGCTGAGACACCCATGGAGCCTAAGGGAGAATGCCACAAAGTTTCTGCTGCCTAGTAACAGCGTTCTGCTGGACTGTGACCTCCGTCAACGTATTGGACCTTATTAAATTTTCCTGTAAAAAATGTTTTTACCAAAATATGTTGGTTGGTTTTTATTTTGTACTTTCATATAATGCTAATTTAAAAGTGGTAAGGCACCCAAGCCTGTGCCTTAGTGTGAACATAGTCACAACTTCAGAGGTAACTAGTCAGACAAAAACATTTTTGGCTGTAAATACATTTAAAATGAAGTGTGTTGTGCTTTGTTGGGAGTGGAATGGTGCTACAGCCATTCTACCAAAATAATTCAGCATATTAAATAACACAAATGTCTCAGAAGAGATTTAATCTGAACTTCCGGCACCGCCGCGAGTGGCAGCCTTTCCAGCAGGTCCATGTTTTTATGTGTATTTATTGCATTGGTTTTTATTTTATCGCAATGGTCTTTATCACATTTGGATTTACATCTGTCCTTATATCTACATCTATCCTATGGATATGGATTTTCATTCACTGAAACTCATCTATTCGAGCAATCAAATACTTGCTCTGAAAACAAAGGTCCGTGCCAGTGTGCTTCCCAGGTTACCTGATGAGGTAAGGAGGCCGTATCGCGGCTGCAGAGCCGTCACTAAGCTAAAGGCTATGCGGATAGTGAAGAAGTGCCGATACAAGCCTTCGGTACCTTAAGTGATCATGGAAAATGTGAACTACCAAACAAGATTGATGAACTGGCTGTGCTGGTGAAAAATGTAAAGATCTAGAGGGAGTGCAGTTTGTTGTGCTTCTGTGAAACGTAGCTCACGACTAACATCCCGGATGTGAACGTGGAGCTACCTGGCTTCAGCACAGTCCGGGCAAACAGAGACACGAAAACCTGCGGGAAGCAGAAAGGAGAAGGAATCGCTATATATGTGAACACAAGGTTGTGTAATCCTGGGCATGTGAGTATTAAAATCTCCAGCTGTAGTAAAGACATTGAACTTCTGGCTGTAAGTTTGCATCCCTATTACTTGCCCAGAGAGTTTGGACATGCCGTTGTTCTCATAGTTTACACCCCTCCGTGTGCCGTGTGACGTCATCCACTCTGCTGTAGCTAAACTGCAAACACAGCATCCCAAGGCACTTGTATTAATCTCTGGGGAGTTTAATCATGTAACTCTGGATACAACACTATCTACTTTCTCCCAGTATGTGGACTGTAACACCAGGGGAAATAGGACTATTGATTTACTGTATACAAATGTGAAGGATGCATACAGCACCACCCTGCTGCCTGCACTGGGGAAAGCAGATCACAACCTTATTCTGCTTCAGCCTCACTACAAACCAAGAATGAGAAGGCTACCAACAACCACGTGTTTTTTCAGGATGCGGTCTGCTGAGGCAGAGCAGGCTCTAAGAGACTGCTTCGGAACCACAAACTGGGATGTGCGGCAGGGGTCACACAATGGGAACATTGTGGGTAAAATGATGTAAAGTCAGTCTTCCTGAATGTTTTATTGGCAATGTATGATTTTAAACTGAATTTATAGGTTGTGGTGAGGTTGTTTAAGCATAGTATTCTTGTAGAGAATGATATTTCTGAATTGCTTTTGAAAGTGCGTGATACCATTGAGGAGGTTGTTGACTGCACTACTGACTACATCAACTACTGTATGGATGTTGTTGGTCCGGTAAGAACTGTACACTGCTATCCCAACAATAAGCCCTGGATCACAAGGGACATCAAGGGTCTTCTGAACCAGAAGAAGAGGGTCTTTAAAGAATGTGATCAGCAGGATCTTAAGCGTGTTCAGAGGGAACTCAGAGTCCAGCTGAGGGAAGCGTAGGAACAGTACAAGAGGAAGCTTGAGCAAGAGTTGCAGAACAACAACATGAAGGAGGTGTGAGGAGGTAAAGAAAATCACTGGTTGCAGCTTGAAGCAGGTTGACACCATTGAGGAGGATGTGGGGAGAGCGAACCAGTTGAATAACTTCTTCAATAGGTGTGATTACCCCAACCCACTGACACCTCACAACAGTGCACCCTTCACTTCCCCCTCTGCCCTCTCTCTCCTCGCTGGAACCAGCTCTAGCACAGAGGAGAATGTCCCCCCACCTACGATCACAGCAGCCCAGGTAAGTGGAGAGTTGAGGAGGCTTCGTCCCAGCAAAGCAGCTGGTCGAGATGGAGTACCCCCGTGCCTGCTGAAATTCCGCATTGGAACTGGGAGACTCTCTACAATATATCTTCAACCTGAGCCTGGAACAGGAGAGGGTTCCTCGGCTGTGGAAAACATCATGCATCATTCCAGTCCCAAAGAAACCATGCCCTGAAGATCTGAATGACTTCAGGCCGCTGTTGCACCACATGAGGCCACAGGTCCACCATGCCCTCGACCCTCTGCAGTTTGCATACCAGGAAAGGGTGGGAGTGGAGGACGCCATTGTCTACATGCTATACTGATCCCTCTCTCACCTGGACAGGGGCAGTGGGGCTGTGAGAATTACATTTTTGGACTTCTCAAACACCTTCAACACCATCCAGTTGCTGCTCCTCAGAGATAAACTGACAGAGATGGGAGTGAGCTCACAACTAGTGGTGTGGGTTATGGACTACCTAACTGACAGACCTCTGTATGTGTGACTGGGGGGCTGTAGGTCTGACACTGTAGTCAGCAGTACAGAGCACCACAGGGGACTGTTCTCTCTCCAGTCCTGTTCATCCTGTACACATCGGATTTTCAGTACAACTCTGAGCCCTGCCATGTGCAAAAGTTTGTGGATGACACTGCCATCCTAGGCTGTATCAGGGGTGGACAGGAGGAGGAGTACAGGAAACTGATCCAGAGCCACCTGCATCTCAACACCACCAAGACCAAGGAGATGCTGGTGGACTTCAGGAGCCCCAGGCCTCAACTGGAGCCTGTGACCATCAATGGTGACTATGTGGAGTTTGTGAAAATTTACAAATACCTGGGAGTGCGGCTGGATGATAAGCTGGACTGGTCCACCAACATGGAAGCACTGTGTAGGAGAGGACAGATCTGCTTGTACTTCCTCAGAAGGATAGAGTCCTTCAACATGCAAAAAGCTGCTGCATATGTTCTATCAAACTGTTGTGATGAGTGCCCTTGTCACGCCCTGCTAGCTATGACCCTTATGTCCACCAGGTGTTGCCCTTCCTCCTGTCCTTCGCCTCCGATCCTCTATCTCCCTTGGATCGTTACTAAATAACTGGCCTAGAAAACGAGTCTAGCGAAGGGGAAGGCTACTCTACCTTCAGTGTATGATGGATCTTTCGACCGCCTTGGGGAGTATTGGGGATAAGTCTGAGAATGAAAAGATTGCTCTGGCCATTCAGTGGCTCACTGGGGAGGCCGCTGAATGGGCCAAAAGGAACAGAGCATCTTGGAAAGGACCTCACGCTTCTTTCCATGACTTCTGTGATGACTTGGAGAACTTTATGTATTCTCGCCCCGCACAGGAGTCTATGGAGATGGTACGATTGGGTGCTGTGGCCCTTGAGCCAGTGACGGTTCCATCTATTCATACGGATCCCCTATTGAGCTCTGAGGCCAAGAGTGACCTTGAGTGGGATGATGCTGGTTATACAGCTCCATAGTCACCTAAAGGGGTAGAGGTTGCCCTACAGATGGAACAAGCTGTATTAGCAGTCATGGCCACTCAGACATCCCCGAGTACTGTCCACCACAGCAGTCAGATGGCTCTAGGTGGGAAACCGGGTAGGATCACATGACCCACACAGACCCAGTGGCACCCCCATCTGGTGACAGCAACTACGCAGGCATAAATTCCTCCAGCCCATGTATCCTTGCATTACAGAAATGCCTTGATCTGCTGTCCCAGAACACTCTGGTACATTGCGCTACCCAGACCCCAGAGCCACCAATCCTTCTCTACTCCTTGCCGCCCCAGGTCTTGTCCCTGGCACCCCAGGTCTCATCCAAGGTCTCCTCCCTGGCACCCCAGGTCCTGTCCTTGGTGCCCTAGGTCTCACCCCAAGTCACGTACCTGGTGCCCCAGGTCCCACAGCCCAGCGATCAGGTCCCACAGCCCGGTGCTCAGGTCCCACAGCCTGACTTCCTGGTCTCGCTGCCTGCCCTGCAGTCCAGCCAGCTGTGCGCCCAAGTCTCGTTCTTTCCTGTCTCACAGCCCAGCCAGCTTCGCGCCCAAGCCTCGTCCTTGCCTGTCTCACAGACTGATTCACCGGTCCTGCAGCCTGCACAGCTGGAGATCCTGCAGCCTGCACCATCTTCTTTGATCACATCTCTCCAAAAGCCTGCCCCCGCCTTGTTTTCATCGGTCACGTCTCCTCAGAAGCCTGCCCAAGCCGCATCTGTTCGTCCGCAGACTTTCCCGTGCCATCTGTTTGCCCCGGTCCCTGGTCTTTTTCCTGGTGTATTACCTCATCCTGTCTCCTCTGGTTTGTCTTTCTTGCTTTTGTCTTCTGGTCTCTTGTCCTTTGATACTCCAATCCATGCCCTCATTGTTGCTCATGCCCTTGGTCAACTCCAGATCCTATTGTCTTTGTTTACTGCCCGTATGTGTCGTGGTTCCTTGTCTCTTGGTTTGCCTTAGTCCCTTGTCTCAGTTTTCTTCTTGTCTTTTCTGCTGACCTTCTCCCTGGGCTCATCTCCTGTACGATTGAAGGAGCAGCTGAGGTGAAGGGGAGGAGGGGTACTGTCACACCCTGCTAGCTATGACCCTTATGTCCACTAGATGTCACCCTTCTTCCCGTTCTTTCCTATGTATTAAGTCTTCATTATGTGTTCCCAGCCCTGCTTGATTGTTAATGGTATTAGTAATCCCCACGTGTTCTATGAGTCGTGTTCCTATATATACCTCCCTTTTGTAGGAATTCTTTGCCAGTTGTTGGAATTGTTAGAGTTTTGTTGTATTCCCTGTAGTCTTACTTGTATTGTTGTAGAGCCTCTGGACTTGTTATGATCATTATCTTTAAGTCTATGTACCTTAATCCTGTTTGGTGTAATAAAGACCTTTGCACATTAGACTGGGCAAACTGGTGAGGAAGGAGGGCTCTATTGTAGGCACAGTGCTGGACAGTCTTTCATCTGTGGCAGAGCGAGGGGCTGAACAGGCTCCTGTCAATTATAAACAATCCACTGCATCCACTGCACAGCATCATGTCCAGGCAGAGGAGCAGTTTCAGTGACAGGTTGCTGTCACTGCCCTGCTCCACCGACAGACTGAGGAGGTCGTTCCTGCCCCATGCCATGTGGCTTTTAAACTCCACTCAAGGGGGGAAAGTCAATGCTGACTTCTCATCACAGATCTAATAATACACTACCTCATTGTGCTATAATAGGCACTGTACACAATGCTGCCTTGAACACTCATTTGCACAGGGCTTTTAGTATTATTACTTTAACATTTTCTTTTATTTCAGAATTTATTGCATGCCGTACTGTTTGTCATGTTTGTGAATGCTTCTGCAACTTGTGAATTTGCCACTGGGATGAATAATATATCTATCTACTGCTGCAGCGTAGACATCCACTGAAAGAGCTCTCCCCCACGCCACGGGATTTATCCAATGATATGTTTTGGTTTGTTGGTGATAGCTGGGTCTACGCAGAGGAGTTGTTTTATATACCCAGAGTGGAAAGCCAGTCAGTGAAAAATTAACAAAGCAAAAAAAAAAAGACCTAACAAAAACTGAATTTAACAAGTGGGGAGTATTCCAGGAAGCAGGTTCTGAAATCTGAGATTAGATGCAAACCCACAGTTGGTCAACCCCTGAGTCAACATAACCTGGGGTTCCAGTTCCAGAACAGAGGTTTTCCATTTCAGGGCATCGAAATTCATCAATTCTGAGTAGGCTGAACCTCAAAGAAGCATATTCACATGGAACAATGAACTGCTGTCATTAGATCACTGAATTAACGATTCATCATGGACACAGATGCGAAGAGGTGAGGAGCTACATAAAGCAATTGAGCTGGCATTTGGGTTTATACGCATGTAGGTACTTCTGTGCTAGGGGTGTTCTTATTTAGCTAAAAACACAAGACAGACATACACTGTCAAGCATAAAACACAAAACTTGAGCTCACTTACATGGTTCCCATGTGCATGTAACACAGAAATAACATCATTCAGCAGCTGGTAAATGGTCACTATCTTAAAAAAATGCAGGATGTTAGCATTATGATAACTGTGGGCAGAACATGTATATTTACAAGATGTCTTAGACCTAAACTTGTTCTAGGTTAAGCCTATTATCATTCTTATATATTTAACTCATGAAGCATTTCATTTATACATTAGGACATAAGAAAATGTACATTCAATCACAGAGTAAACATGTTCACTATAGGGAAATTCAAAGACATCAAGGGAATACATACAGGCAGTGGCGAAACCCAAACCGGGAACTCTAAAACCTCAAGCCCTCACCCTCCCTGCTTTCATTCATGCTATATGTATTAACAGGTATACTGTTTTCATTTTTACTACAAATAATTTATAATAAAACACTTATACAGGTTTAAAATGATATGCATCATAGGTCTTCAAGCCTCTCTTTTCAAAACCTGCCCTTATTTGGAGATCGTGATGATTTATTACAGATATTAGAATGGAACAGTTTATCACGGATGAGGTTGCAGGGTAATGTAATGTTTCTGTTGTCAGGAGGTCAGTGTGTAACCATCACTGTGTTTGTTTTCACCACTGAGCTAAACACCACACTTGTGCTGTCAACTGACTGTACCAGGCAAAAAAAACATTCTCAGGAAACAGCATGACAGAATTTTACAACTGCAGACTGTGTATTTCGCCTTCACATAAAGTTTTCATGGTTTTGTGTACAGGAGCACATGCATTTTCTATAACTGACACAGAAGAATCATGCCTTTTATCTAACATGAAACAGGTCTGAGACTTTTGGACCAGGCTGGCAATCAAAATGGGCCATTATCTATAATGTTATTTTAAAACCCACTACTAAGCTCGGCTAATTTTATTTCCAGCTGAGCACATATGTACGTAATACAAACATGATGCACGGCTTCTGCATTATTACTTGACCTCTAGTTTGAGCCTGTGCTGGAAAAGGCAGGCTGAACCAGAAAGCTGGCAGATGAACTCTGATAAAGGCAATGTGCCATTATCTCGTCAGCCAACAGCAGCAGGAGCAGCATCCGATAAATAAGAACCCAGTGAAAGCAATTTGAAGCCATGTTTAAAGAATTACACTTAAAAAATATATAACAAATTGAACCCTGCAAAACATTTTGTGCAACAGCACTTTACTAAAAATCTGTACTGATTTAAAAACTGCATGCCAATTAATTTTGTTGATTGGGATATATAATTATATAAGAGCACACAACGTCAAATGTTTACGCCACTTATTATGGTCTGTTAATAACAGATTTCATGTCTCTATAAATTATCTGGGACTTAATAATGATAAATCTGACAAGTAGGAGTACATGTTAGCGATCAATAAGTAATCAAATAATTCAATCAATTACTCCGTTAGAATATATAGTCCTCAAGTAACAGTAATGACACAACAGCACAGATACACACAGCCTTCAGTTATGTCAGTTAAGGTTTGTCAGCTAAGATTTAACAATTAGAACCAACAATTCATTATAAAAATATAACTTCATTATTCACTAGAACAAAATTTATCTGAAGTGAGTTTTTTAAATTTTAAAATGGCACAATTGGAAACAATGTAGGCCTGCTCAGGTCTGGTATATCATCAGCAATTTGTGGATGATTTCCTGTCTCATCTTGAGTGTAGGCCTGCTCAGGTCTGCTATATCACTGGCGGACCACAATTTATCAGGTTGGGGACTATTACATCGGACATCGTGCCTAGTAGCACATGGGCACCGCAGGGGACTGCATCGACCTCCTTTTCACCCTTAACACATGGGATTTCCGGTATAATTCAGAATTTTGTCATGTGCAGAGGTTCTCAGATGACACCGCAATCGACGGGTGTATTGGGGGGGGGCGAGGGGGAGTACAGGTCCCTCGTTAAGGACCTTTCCATCTGGAGCCACCAGAATCGCTTGCAGCTGAACACCTCAAAAACGAAGGAGATTTTACTGGACTTCAGGAGGTGCCGCCCAGGACCTCTGCCTATTAACGTCAGCAGCGAGGAGATTGAGGTGGTTGCCTCCTATAAGTACCTCGGGCTGCAGGTGGATGACAAGTTGGACTGGTCAGTAAACAC
>JABJVR010007515.1:0-11449 GCA_025773905.1 Chitala chitala | reverse complement strand
CAGACCCAAGGCAGGAATTGAACCCCAGGCCTGGAGGTGTGCGGCAACAGTGCTAACCACCACGCCACCGTGCCGCCAGGGGTGTTACGATGTGTTACAAATCTGACAGGCTGAGGCAAGGTCCAGTTGCAGAGAGGGATACAAATAATGTCAAGGTGGAAAAAAGACTGGGTACTAACATTGATCTTCTCCTTTCACACTACAGTTTACAAGGCTACACACAATAACACTTAGCAACTCAACAACAGACTATCCCAAAGGGAGAGCTCAAATAAGGATGAAAACAAGGCACCATTGGAGATTACTAATGCATTTAACATCAAATAAGAGGGCATGTAGGAAAGGAACATCTATAGCACATGAGGAGGCACGACAGGGCAGGATATAATGAAGCACATACAGAACCAGCTACCAGACCGAGTAGCTATTCCAATTTGTGCACAGTTTTATAAACAATTTGGACAGTTTGAGGAACTTATGACATTATCATATTTCTTATTAAGTGTTCATTGGCCGATTAATATTTAGTGTCGATCTGACATTCGTGAGCAGCTATAAGTATTACATACCTCCTGTACTTCACTGAACAGAGATATAGCTGAACATTCTCCATTGTGGACCTCCTGTACTTCACTGAACAGAGATATAGCTGAACATTCTCCATTACTGTACAGTGCTTGCTTGCAAATCTGAAAATTAATTGCTCAATTTTTATCTGTACAAACACCATGACAAGAGCTTTCATCCCAATTTAGCCTGAAGTTGTTCTTGTAGAAGGCATGACCAGCCAAATTGGACACACTTGGTGTCACTTTCTCCTTTATTTTTTTATATAAAGGCCCAACTAAACCTGTGATCTGATCTTTCTTAAGAAGGTTTTTTAAACATCAGGCCTCTATTAGTGATTTGAATTCCTGGTTATAACCCTTAGTTTTGGTCTTATACATTTGCAATAACTTTCTCTGACAGTGACATTCAAGTCCTTTAACTAACCCTTATCTGAAAAAGACCTCATGGACACCTGAATGTTGTTTCCAATCCAACTACAGCTATCAGGTGAGTGTTATGAGCAGAATACAGGTTTTGCAGATGGGTAGCATAATACCAACCATGTAGAAAAACTGCTGTATTTCCTGTCAAAATATGAAATACAACAGAAACTAGCTAACTGATTTTAATCGCTGTAAGTCTACAATTAAAGTAATCTTATATATTGATAGAACATGCATTCATAAAACTTACAGATGATATTCAAACAGGTAAGCAATGACAGTTCAAAGCTGGTACCTATTAAACATTTATGGTATTTTAATTTTAGTGCAAACCAAATAATAATAATGCACATTCAACTTGCACTGAAGACAGTATTATGACAACGTATCTACACCTATTTTGGGAAATATATTGTCATGTAACTTCAAAAGAACTGTTTGCATTTATACATAAACCAAACAGTTAAAATTAACGATTCGTGGTGAGGTTTGTCTTTAAGTAGACAACATTTTATAATCTTGTTACTGTTTCTGGTCATCTCAATGTGTAAATAGAACTACTGTCTGTAACAAAAATACTGTTTGCAATATTGTAGGGAATGCAAAGCTGTTTTTCAGTTTATTCCACCTGAGAAGCTGGATAAGGCTTATCATTTACAGAGACAACAGCTGCCTCCCACTTTATGACGCCTGTCCAGAGGTATGATTGCATCAAATTACTGCTGTGTAAGCGGGGCCAGACGCACAACTGTGGCAGATGAAAATAACTAAATCTCAGCACAGCATGTGAAGCCTCTCTGAAACATTCTCAGCATGAATAACAGCAGAGCACTTCCACTTAAGAAGGACGCACACTGAAAAGCCACTGTTGTCCAGTTATGCCTGGCGCTTTGGGTAACTGCATGACATAAATATCCATCTCACTGGAAACTAAAAAGGAGGCAAATACATGAAACCAACAGCAAATTGATGGCTGAGAGTGTTTTGTTGTATGGTTTGTGTGTGCATACACGAGAGTTCCATGTTGGTAGATGGTCTTTACTGAACAATGTGCATTAGCTGTGAACGTCAGCCACTCAGGTGACGCACGACATCACTTATTCTCTCTTTTGTTAGGCCAGTTTCCATCCATTGGGCTGCCTTCCAAATGACTAACAAAGGAAACTCACCCAATAGACCGGATTCCACAGAGAACATAAACGCCATAAAATACAAAAAGTTGCCCAGCTCAGAGAGAATATTTGATTGCCAATCATTAGTTTTTCTATCTCATTCTAATATGTTTTATGGATTGTGTTTCTTTTAAGCAATGCAATGAACTGATGGTGGATGTGAGTAAATTACAGTCTCTGTAAAAGAAAAAAACTGTTTTCTACCTGCCTCTGGAGACAATGTCAACACGATCTGTACTATTAACCACTCTTCCTCATAGTCCTGACATGCCAAGGTGCACACACACACACACACACACACACACACACACACAAACAAACAATAATAATAATAATAATAATAATAATAATAATAATAGCCATGCTCAATTAAATAATATGAGTATGCATAAGGATAATAAAGGCTCTCACATTGTGATTTCTACCTGTACCAGACTAATTGGCAACTCTAGTGACAGATAAGTGTGCTCTTGAACACCATTACCCTTACTGCAGACAAAAGAAACTAGAAACTGAGCAGGGGGTGGCATATACAGAATTAGAGGGGATCACGTAAACCAGTATGTGAAAGAAACAAGAAAAGAAACAAGTAAGTGAACCAAAAACACAACATACTTTTGTTGCACTACAGTTCTAAGTGTTCACTTTTCATCATACAAAAGCAGCAACACATCTGGTGAAAACCATGTACGAACAAAATCACTCGTCATAGCAAAGTATCTGCAAAAGAAATACAAGAAAAAAAATTTCGGCAACAACTTCTCAAAGAAAACAAAGAACATCGTTAGAATCAGGAGCTCGTGCTTGCAGATGTCAGCTAGAGAGAGGCCCGTGCTGCATCCACAGCAATCGCTTTCACAGCCTAGTTGTCACATCACTTGTCTTTTGCCTCCTACAAATAACCGCGTACACCACACAATGCACACATGACTTATTGTTTCATTACTAAAATAACATATTACTCAGCTGAGTGAATTGTACAGCCCCAAGTGAAAATTCAAACTGGTCAGGAGGACAGGTTCACCAAATCAAGAAAAGAAATATTATGGCCCCATGTTTATTTAGAGTGGTCTTACCTAAATATCTAAGCCTGTATCCCAATCAGCCTCCTTTAAATAACTACGAACATTATAATCTGACATGCAAAAGAATAGCATTGACTCTTGAATGCATTTCCTCATTATTATGGGAACTTGTACTTCCCATTTGCTCGACTAAACCATGACATCCACTTGATAGTAGTTCAAAATGATTGCATTCTTGATTGCATTAGCTGGAATAGGCAGAAACATGTAGCTAATTATTCCGATATCTGACATATTTGGATACTTGACCACACATGGGTGAACAGCATACACAGCTTGATTTTGATCAAAGGGAAAGTCCCAGTAAAAACCCGAGAGTAGGTTTCTGTTCCTCTAATCTAACTGATGTTTAGAGCTAGTAAAGGTAAGGTGCACAAAGGCATACGGCATACCTGTGTACAAATGAAATGCAAATGAAATGATGGCCAGTGTAGGCTTCTACTGTTATGTTGTCTCTTGGGGCCGATGGCTTGTCACATTTTTAGGAATTTTACCTTTTGTTTTCCATTAGTGTTCATTATTGGTTGCAGTGTCTCATTTTGCTTTGCATTTAAGCAGGTTACTCACATTAGTTTACTACTCAGGCATTTATTAATATCTTTGTGTTGGCTGCCTGGCGAGTTGGATTATGATCTCAACAAGTAGCTAGCATGCTTTATGCTTTGTTATTGTATTTTAGTCATTTGTTTTTATTAAACAACCCCTTTTAAAAGAGCCTTTGGATCAGGAGACAAGGAGGAGCAGAGGGAGTTCAGGAGGAAGATTCAGGTGGGGAAAGCCAGTTACAGGAGGAAGGTGGAGTACCAGCTGCCCTGCTGTAGCAGAACAGCAACAGTGGAGTCTGGACACGACTTAAAACCACCTCCGGCCACAAGAAGGCTGACTCCAAGGCTGCAGGGAACCATAGGTGGGTGAGTGATCTATTTTTAAATAGATTTGATCACTCACCTGCCTGTCCCCCTACATGGACATCCCTGCTGCAACATCCCTTTTTCTTCACTGCCAGTGTACTGCCCTGTGGAGAGGGGGGTGGATGTGAGGGGGTGGGGGGGTCCCACATCTACCCCCCCTCTCCTTGAGTTTCAGCTCACAGCCACCTCTGACTGATTTCTCTACTGGCAGTTCAACCTTCCCACTTACACACTCTAGTTCTCAGCCCCCCTGCTCCAGTCTGTCCCTTATAACAACCCAGGTGAGAAATGATCTCAAGAAGATCAAAACGAGCAAGGATGCGGGTCCGGATGGCATCAGCTCCAGGCTCCTTAAGTCTTGTGCAGATCAACTGTGTGGGATAGTTGAACATATGTTCAACATGAGCCTGCAGCTGGGGAGAGTACATTAACTGGAAAACATGCTGTATGGTACTGATACCAAAGACATTGCCTCTGAAGAATCGTAGTAGCTTCAGGCCAGTGGCACTGATGACACACCTGCTGAAGACAATAGAGAGACTGGTCCTTGTCGATGTCTGACCTCTGGTGAGCTCATTTGTGGATTCACATTGCCTACAAGCTTGGTGTTGGGGTGTATGATGCCATTACATATAGCTCTCTCTCTCACCTGGAGAAACCTGGAAGCACTGTGAGAATCATGTTTTTTGATTTCTCCAATGCTTAAAACACCATACAGCCTTGGATTCTGAGGGATAAGCTGATGCACACAGGTGTCACTTAGCAAACCTGATACGGGACCACCTCACCACAATATGTGAGTGCACAGGACTGTGTGTCTGGCATTGTGGTTTGTATCATAGAGCCGCACAGGGAACCATTCCTCTTCACAATGTACATTGCAGACATTGTGTACAGTTTTCCAAATTGTCATCTACAGAAGGCTTTTGATGACTCTGTACTGTTGGTCTTACTACAGACGAGGATGACAGAGAATACAGAGGACTGATCCAGAACACTTTGGACTGGTGTCTGTGGAACTGCCTCTGGATCAATGCAGGGAAGACAAAAGAGCTGGTGGTGGATTTCTGCAGGCACAGACAATGCACTCCAGTACCAGTGAATGTCCAGGAAATGGAAATTGAGTGAACTCTTATAAGTACCTAGGTGTTCACCTCAACAATAAACTGGACTGGTCAGACAACACTACTGCACTTCACAAGAAGGGCCAGAATAGAGTCTACCTGCTTCGGAGGCTGAGGTTGTTTGAAGTGCAGGGGGTGCTCCTGAAGCAGTGGTCGCATTAGCTATATTTTATGGAGTCGTCTGCTGGGGCAGCAACTGTGGACACGAAGAGACTTGACAATCTCATTAAGAGGGCCAGCTGTGTTATGAGACAAGAGGACATTTGCCAAGCTAAATGTTTGGTTGGGCCGAAATAGAAGAGCTGCAACTCTACTTTGAGCTCCTTCTGAATGTCAGAGCTCCTCACCCTATCTCTCAGGCTAACCCCAGCCACCCTGCTGAGGAAACTCATTTCTACCACTTATATCTCCCATCTCATACTTGGTCACTACCCAGAACTCATGACCACAGGTGAGGGTTGGTCCATAGATAGCTTTGGTTTTCAGTTCAGCTCTCTCTTCACCACAACTGACCCATTCAACGTACGCATGACTGCTGACACTGCACCGATCCATCTGTCAATCTCTTGCTCCACTCTACCCTTACTTGTGAACAAGATACCAAGATACTTAAACTTGTCTGCTTGAGGTACTGCCTCATTCCCAACTTGAAGGGAACAGCCCACCATTTTCCACCTGAGAACCATAGTCAGATTTGGAGGTGCTGACCCTCATTCTGGCCACTTCATACTCAGCTACAAGCCACCTCAGAGCACACTAGAGGTCACTGCTTGATAAAGTCAACCTAGAAATTCTGTCCACGATGATTATGAACAGAGTCAGGTAAAAAAGGGCAGACTTGGCAGGGGCATGCTGGGAACAAGTCTGACCTAACATTTGCTATCAAGGTAGACTCTTGCTCCAGTTACAGAGGTAGCTAATAGCCTGTAAAAAAGGGTCCAGCACCCCATGCTCCCAAAGCACCCTCCACAGGGTTCCACAAGGGACACAATTGTATGCTTTTACCAAAAAAAAAGTTTGCTGGGTAAACTCTCTTGAGCCCTCCCTGATCCTTTGAAGGATAAAGAACTAGTCCATTGTCCCACAGAACCCACATAAACATTTGCCTGTTTTTTAAAATTTTGTTAAGGGTCTAAAAAAAAACCTTCCAAAATTGTCCATCAGAATTAAAACATATTCTTGTTGAATTTATATTAAATAATTTATCATTTTTTGCACATTTTTGTTATTTGAAACATGTATTCAATATTGGGTGACATGGTGGTTGAGTGGGCAGCACATCCATCCAGGGCTGTGGGCTTAAATCTGGTCATTTTTTTTCCATGTGATTGTGTGGGTTTCTCCCCACATTCCAACGATATGCAGATTAGGTGAACTAGAAATTCCAAATTGGCTTTAGTGTGTGTGTGTGTGTGTGTGTGTGTGTGTGTGTGTGTGTGTGAAGGGGTGCACATACCCTGTTATGAATTACCGAGACAAACTCCAGGCAGCCTGCATCTTTAAAAAACTGTAAGTAGCTGGATAACATATTACTATGTACATAATATTTTGTGTTCAATAAAATAGAAATGCCTATCAGACTGCAGCCTACATTCTACCCAAATAGCAGGGATGGGAGTGTTGTTTTAGGCAGCACTGGTAAATGAACAACACGTCTGTTTTTGCACGCTACAGTGAGAGCCATATTTTTAGAACTTCTCTGGAGATGGAGTCTGAACATGAAGCCAACTGAAACATCAGTAAGAACAGCCAGGGCTAGGCACACATCTGAACAGCAAGATAAAACATGTTTGTGGCTTGTTTAATGTTCCCTTCACAGTGAAGAAATCCCCCCAGTGGAAACTGATTGAAGATATGACTTCTGTACAGCGAAGCAGTGTTGTAACTGACGAAGACACGTGGAAATGCAGGGCACTAAGAAGCGAAAATGCGCACCAGCATGCCTGTGTGTGTGTGTGTGTGTGTGTGTGCATGCATGTGGGTGAGGCAGTGTGCATGTAATAACTTAATCTGAATTATCATCTGTTTTTCTCAGTTCAACATGTTATGTAAAATTACATTGGCATTCTGCATTATCAAAATAATGACCCATATGATGATGTTGAATAAATACAGCAGCACTACAGTTTTGAAAGTAGTACTTATGAAATTAAAATATACAGTACATGCTTACTGAAATATTAAGGATTACTTACTTATTTCAATACTGATTATTATTATTATTATTATTGTAACAACAATACATAGCATACAATTAAGAGTAAATTATAAAGCCCTCTTCCTTTCAAAGGCAGCCTTAGCTGATGTTCACCGGTTTTAATTTTAAAATGTTTCATGAAGGAAAATAAAGAGAAAATGTTTTCAGATCAAATGTTTTCTGCATCTGGGTTTAAAAACGTCAGTACTTAGGTTGGAGCATAAACAGTGTCATACCAACATGGTTTCCTAGTACTGATTTGTAGTGTGGCTCAGGTATGTTGTAGAAAAGAAAACATTAAAATTCCTACATAAATGCTTTATTTGCAAATGCTCGTTAAGAGGGACTCGTTAAGAGCAAAATTTAGTGTCACAGAGACATGGGTGGATTATGCCTTGGGCCCATTGGGACTGGGCCTTAGGGAGGCCCTAAGCAATGTCCCCACCTTGTGAAGGCAGTCTGTGGACACATACAGCGTGGGGGGTATTTAAAGGTTCGTGCCCAGGAGCTTGTGATTTCTCAACCTGTCCGTGTGTGGCTCTTTTTTTTAACAGACAGACGTGCACAGCCAATCAGGGGTCCAAAGAGCAGAAAGAAGTGGAGTGAAAAAAAACTTTGTGTCAGAGAGGGCCACGAGGGGGAGATGGAAGCAGGCAGCGTGGATGAGGATGAAATGTTTAGTGCAGTACACCTGTGACATGCTTATTTCAGGAACTGGATGCATATACAAGGTGTATATTCAGAAAATAGCATTTTCTGAATATTTATCCTTGAAGTTTATTAATACAGTACTTGTCAATCAAAAAATTTACTACCTAATAATGCAGTGTCATTATACTTAGGCGATTATCACTCCGAGGTTACGATTGTTATTTATGAACGTGCAGTTGGATCTCTCTGTATCTATAGCTCTCACCTGACCTGACAACATCCCAAACACACTTGTGGCTCAACCTAGAGAATCAGAGGGTTGTTTAAGGTTGAACAAGGGTGTGTAAAAATCAAAACACTATGCTGATTTTGGGCAAGAGAATCAGTTTTGCACAAGGCTTTTAGGTGCATGATCTTTGTCATGGCATATACAGTACCAAGCAATACTGTTAGGCCACTCAAGAAAATATGAAATGCTGTTTATCATGGCAATAAATGGTTGCTTTCTTAATACCGTAAAACAATGTATAACATTAGAACAACAAACACAATAGATTAATTCATATAAGTGACAAAAATGTCCTGTTTTAAAACAAGTCAAGTGTGGCCTCTCTTAGAAATAATTTGTATGATTTCCTTTGCTTTAAATTGTACACACTTGTTTAAAAACATTTAGTCTTTCATTATATGTGCACTTCTATAATTCATTCATAATTATAATGAATAAATTAATAAATAACTATAATGAAGAAATAAATTAGTAAGTGACTAATTAATCAGCTCCTGAACGCCAGTGCAGAGTCAGCTCTAACTATGCACTCAGAACAGTAATTGCTTAAGATTAACGAAGTGAGGAGAGGGGGTGGGGCTTTGGATTTCAGCCAGAGGCCAAGATGTAGTGGCATTATTATACTACCAAAAATATGCTTGACTCTCCTAAATATATATATATACTTTTTCCTTTCTTTAGCATTGCTGTCAGTGTATCCAGATGTCTAATTCTGAAATTATAATGATATTACTTGATTTTTTTACCGTAGAATGCATTTAAAATTTTTAAATAAATCCGTCACCCCCTTGATGCTGAAAGTAATGAAACACACAAAGCATGTCAGAAAAATTAAAGGAATATATTTTAAAACAGAGTAATTAGTGCTACACATCAGAAGACAGTGACATTCCAGTAACATAAAAAAAATTTTAACACAAGAAAGCTGGGAAAAGGACTGGTTACAAAGCCCTGATGTGTGGCCAGCGTAACACCCAGCAAATTAACTCATTCCCAAATGGTCTCTTGCTGTCTGTCTCCTGGAACCCATGCTGTTTCTGTGCTTGCCCACTTCCTGACATCATTAAGTGTGCCCACATACCTGTTAGAGGTGCTTGTCCGTGCTGCGCTCGCTCTCTTCCTGCTCCTACCTTGTGAGCTTGATGTCACTGGAACTTTGACCACTTTGATGCAACAGCTGTTTTTTTTTCTTTTCTGCAAAATTTTAATTAATTTTAATAGAAATGCAATGCTCTTCCCACAAGGTTATTGCTTTTTTCTTGCTCACTCAATTAATGAATTTTAATTAACTATTTGCTGTTTTCTGTTTTTATGTACTAGTGGCCTACAAAACAAATTAAACAGGATCAAATGAGTGAGGTTAAACACTTTTGTCTTTTTGGCTTTAAAAATTAACACCTACAATTCCTGCATTATTTCTTGGTTTTTTTAGACACCGGCCAAGGCCTGACTGTACAATATGTTCATGAGCTTGTAAGCAACTGGACAAAGCATAAATGTTGAAAACAAATGTTGATGTGGTTTCCCTCAGTGACACCTTATTCACACAATGCAGACCTGCCAACATCTAATAATTTTACACACCAACTGTAATGATATGAACAGAAAGACTCTTTTGAGGTTATAATGCCAAAAACTTTAAAAGAAGTTTCCATCATGTACAGATGGCACAAATGTTCTCTCGTAAATGTTCTCTGTAACTTGACAAAGTGTTATGCAGCTTTCTCTTTTTAGCAGGGATCAGTTGTTTTCCCGTGAAATCAGCATCTAACTGTCTGAGTCTGGTGCTGTTTGCACATGTTGTAGGGCGAGATGCAGTTGCCGTTGCACAAGTGAATTAAGGGACAGATTAAGGGCATCGCTAAAGAGATGTGTTCTATATATTTCAGAAGGGGTGGCCAAACTGGGGTGCAAAATCACCGGGGGAGGAGAAAAAACATGTAAAAATAACATTTTTGTTGTATAGCAAATTTTCATCCTCTTCTGATTAATGTATCCTACTCCAAAAATCTGTTTTTCAAAAAAAAAATTTTTCTGAAGTAAAATTGTTCTCCTTATTTAGTAGAACAGATAACAGATGATGTTCTGCCATTAAATAAAGAATTAAAATAAAGATTGCATGCAGGTGGTACTAGAACTGGCCAGGCAAGGTTTTGTGGTAGCTCATGACACGTCTGGGCCCCCACACACAGATGATCATGTGTCAGAATGATTCAGCATGTACTACAGTACACCGTCAGGTGTACAGATATCATTCTGGCTCCAAGGTAAGCATGTGTGGACATTGTGTGTTTTCACTGTGTCTAAAGACATGCAGTTCAGGCCAGCTGGTGTGTCAAAATAGCTTCTGTGGTGAGGTAGTGTGTATCTCTCAGCAGTGCACTCTCTTTCTCCTAAGCATAGCCATATGTTTCTATGAACACAAACTGGGTAAAGCTGTACTAAATGGAAATCAAGACCTCTGGCAATAATAATTTTATTGTATTCAGGAAGTCTGTATACAGATTGTATAAAGACTCCTTAAACATGTCATTGTTTTTTAAAAATGTTTAAGTTAAAAAACAGTTAAATGAATTGTTCCATGTTGAGCTACATTAATGCCCTTTTAAAGAATTTAGGGAGTGGTTCTGGACTCTTGTGTTTTACCTCTGCCTTGTTGAAAAACAGCATTCTGTTTCCTGCTTATGTTGTTTGTCTTTGCAAGCTGCAAAACAGATTAGCTAATCAATTCAGAGACATTGGAAGTTGGCGTGAAAAGGAACACAGTGAAGAAAGAACACAAGTGCACTCAGAAATCAATTAGATACCTAAGCTCAGTTAATTAGCAGTTCTTGACTAAAACTGAAATTTTAAGAAGGTTGAAGAACACAATAACTTGTAGAGGTAATAGTAGCACAGTGACGATGGAGTGACGGTTATCTTAAGGATTCGTAGCATAAAGATACGCATAAGACATCCATCCATCCATTATCTTAACTGCTTATTCCTGGTGAGGGTCGCGGGGAAACCTGGAGCCCATCCCAGAGCA
>JABJVR010007513.1:0-11452 GCA_025773905.1 Chitala chitala | reverse complement strand
ATTTGTATTGATTTCTTCAATTTTCTGTGTAAAGCGCTTTGAGGCATGCTGTTGCGAAAAGCGCTATATAAAAATAAGTTGAATTGAATTGAAAGCACTCCAGAAAAAAAATCATTACTCCCACACAACACCTCAGGTTTTTCCGTTTAGTGGCAGTCAGAATCAGATTAGAACTTTATTGTCATTATACAAGCATGTGCAACAAAATTAGGCTTGCTCACATCTACAGAGTGCAGAAACTGGTAGGGATTATAAAAGCAATAGAAAGTATAAAAGTATAAATAAAAAGAATAAAAGTATAAAAATTGCATAAACTAACAGAATAACAGTGACAAGTGCAAAATTCTTATGTTATTGCACTGTAGTATAATATTGCACTGCTAGGTGGGGGAATAGGGAAAGAATAGTGTGTGTGAATATGGGTGGGAGGAGGGGGCATCAGTGACCGTGTTTGTTAGCAGTTCTTATGGCCCAGGGAAAGAAACTGTTTGTGAATCTAGTGGTGTGTAATTTGATAGATCTGTAATGCCGCCCAGAGGGTAACAGATCAAACACACAACTGGCTGGATGTAAGGGATCTGTGGTTATGAGTTTAGTCCGTTTTAGGCATCGATGGAATAGCAGTGTAATAGGGACAGGTTGAATATCTTTGTAAGAATCCCTGTTAGCTGGTCTGCACAGGCTTTTATCACCCTAGCTGGGACACCGTCTGGCCCCGCTGCCTTTCTCGGGTTCACTGCCCTCAGCACCCTTTTCACTTTGTGTTCCTGGAAACAGAGTGTGAGGGTGCTGGGATTGGAGTCGTCAGGAGGCAGTGCTGTATGGGCTCAAAGGGGGCGAAGAAGCTGTTCAGTTCCTCCGCCAGCGTGGTGTCTTCACTGGAGGTGGCAGGGCCATGCCCCCTGAAGTTGGTGATAGCCTGGATGCCTCTCCACATCTGGCAAGGACTGTTGGCAGTGAGGCAAGCCTCAGTCTTCCTCCTGTAGGCATTCTTGGCATCTCTGATGCCTCTCCTCAGGTTGGCTCTTGTAGTGCTGTATGTCAATTTTTCACAAGTTCTAAAAGCAAGGTCCCAGTTTCTGATCATAGCCTGGACTTCACCTGGCAAGTTTTCTGGTTTGGAAAAACCTGGATACATTGATCAACCGTGAAACTTTCAACACAACTCCTGATGTAAAGGAGCACAGTCTCCACATAAGAGTTCATGTCCTGTTGCTCCAAGATGCTCCAGTCGGTGTGAGCAAAATAGTCTTGTAGTTGTGGGAGTGCATTTTCAGGCCAGGTGGTGATCGATCAATTGATGAATCTTGTTTGCCGAGTGGAGTATAGGCAGGAACGAGAAACAGTGAGAGGTGGTCAGACTGACCTAGATGGGGGAGGGGGTGGCTTTATAGTCATGATTAATATTAGAATAAACATGATTCAGTGTTTTTTTCCCCTGGTGGGACACTTAACGTGCTGGTGAAACCTGGGGAGCACAGTATTTAGACGTGCTTTGTTAAAATCCTCCGCTATTATACGGACAGCGTCAGGATGCGCCCTCTGGTGTTTATTTATGATGTGCAGTAAGTGTCCAAGAGCGGCGCTAGTATTAGCATCGGGTGCGAAATAAACAACTGTGATGATGTTAGTTCGCGGGGAAGATAGAATGGCCTGCATTGGACTGACATGGCTTCTAGGTCCGGAGAGCAGTATCCGTCTATTTTTCTGCTGTTACAGCACCAGGCTTCATTCACAAACATGCACAGTCCTCCCCCCTTGCTCTTATTGGAGGCGTCCTGCGTGCATTGTGCGTCTTGCTAGCTGCACCGCTTCGTCGGATATTTGTGGGTGTAGCCAGGATTCTGTGACGATTAATAAGCAACACATTTATGCAGAATCCAGTTGTGGGCGATCTGTGCTTCAAGCGCATCCATTTTATTTGCGTTTGTGAGAAACAACGATGATAATGCGGATTTCTATGGTTGTTTCTTTAGCCGTGTTAGCAAGCCCGCTCTGCATCCACGCTTTTGCTTCCTCTCCTTTCTCCGCCTCCGTCGCCCGTTTGAGCCGGCAACAATCCACGGCACCCCCGATGGTCTAGCTATCTCCGGTGGAATATTATGCTTCCAAGAACAGTTGTCTGTGTTCATGGTATTTAGTTGCAGTCCAATGTGTATCAGGTCTTGTCGGCTATGTGTAGCGTTTACACGAAAAGCACACTGTAGTAGAGAGCCTCGAGCCGCAGCATCTGTGCGCACTGCCATCTTGTGCGTAACAAAGGAACTTTGTCACAGAGCAACTTTCTTTGGTGTTGAGAAAAATCCCTGGAAATCAAAAACATGATTAAAAAATTATAAAAATATATATATATATAATTAAAAAATGAATAAGCACAAGCTGTTTGTGCTCATTCATATTTCAATGTCTTTGAAAAATTTAACCAAGGTGTTAGGGAATTCATTATCATTATATTTAACTGCAAGGTACAGTACAACTGAAGATCATTAGTGTAGGAATGATAGTCTGTTATAGTTATGTATAATATTACCTAAAGAAAACATTTAAAGGGAGATGAGAAATGGGCCCAGCACAGATCCCTTGGTGACATGGGTGAGGGTACGCTAAGGTTTCACATTTAAACATAATGGTTTGTAAGACAAGAAGTAAACCACTTAAGAACTAAGCCCAATCAGTTTGGAGCCAGTTTACCAAAATAAAATGATCAAAGGTATCAAAAGCAGCACTGATATCTAACAGAATGGGAGTTCTCATGTTCAGATGAAATCATAATATTATTTACAACTCTAGTCAAAACTGTTTCACTGCTGTGTCCTTATTGGAAGCCTGACTGAAACTTATTCTATAAAGTTTTGGCTTCCAAGTGAACTTCCAGTTGTACTCCAACTATTTTTTTTTTCCAGAATCTTAGAGAGAAAATGGACATTTGAAATAAGTTTATAATTACAAATTACTTCTGGATCCAGATCAGGTTCTCTAAAGTGACATTGTAATGCATGATTCATATATTTTAACAGATCTAAGTTTTCTGTGTTTAACTTATTTTCTCTCACCAAAGACAATTAAGTACAGACATATGCAAATGATCAGGAAGAATTAAGAGACAAAACAAAGTAATTGATATTTAGTTAAGATAGTGCTCAAATTCAAATTCAAATGAATGAATGACTGAATGAATTGGCTGGAAGAAAAACCTGCCCTCACTGTGGTTCTCCAGAACTGTAATTTTACACATCATGGTAAAAAGCATTATAAGGAATATTAAAGTAATGATAATAACAAAAAACTATAAAACTTCTGGTCACCAGTGTCTTCCATTGTGTGACAAACTGAAGAATCTCTGAGCACAAAAAAGCCACCATTTTAACTGTTCAGGTGACCAGTGTCTAATCTGGCTCCTACAAGACCAGAAACCTTGTTGTTACACATGGTATTGTATTGTGATCGAGTACATTAACAAGTCATACCACAGAAATGGCGCCTTACCCAACATGCCACGCGCTCACGTCAAAGCAAAAACGAACTGAGATTATAACGTAAAAGTTGTTCTGCAGCCACAAATTCCTTCACGACCCGTTTTGTGCGCTACGATTTTAACGAAACTATGTGACTTTTATTTTGAACAGTTGGCACCGGAAGTTCTTTGTTGCGCACATCGGGGGTATGTTCCGGTACGAAGAGCAGGAATGCAAACGTTCTAGAGAACAATTTAGAAAATAACGTGTTTAAATGAGGCGAAGAAATATCAAATCTTTTTCGTGATCACTTTCGTTTAATTTATTGGGTGAGTAATGTCAAAAATCAGTAGTTTATCTCAAGCTGTTCAGGTTTTCCTTCCATATTTTTACAATTTTGGACTGGTAAAAGTTTTCTACTAGCTGTAGTAATTGTGAAAATGTTCAAGAAACATAGGCAATTATTTAACTTTGTCGAAGACGAGTTGTGAAAATTTTGTAGAACGGATGTAGTCTTGTTAGATTACAATTGTTTCATCCATGTAGTAATCCTTATGTTATCGTACGGTTAACGATTTTTTTTACATAATGTTTGGCAGGAATGACTTGCACGATAGAGAAGGTTTTGGCTGACGCCAAATTCTTAGTGGAGAGGCTACGAAACCACGACAATGCTGCTGAGGTGTTAATTGAACAGACGACATCTCTACACAAGCGTGTCGAAGCTATGAAGCAGGTGTGGACATTTTAATCGTCAAAGAATAAATAAGTTACTTCAACTTGCAAAACGTATACTGCGAAACGGACCGGCGATGACCTCCTTAACCACATCTCTTGGTTATTACCGAATGTTGCATATTACTGGGGAAAAAAGCAATCTGGCTTCCTTTAAGTTTGCTTTTTCTGTCATTTATCTGTAGTACCAGGAAGAGATTCAGGAGCTAAACCGTGTTGCAAGACATCGACCTAGGTCTGCACTTGTTATGGGTATCCAGCAGGAGAACCGACAAATACGAGAGTTACAACAGGAAAATAAAGGTGCAACTTTTAGATTTTTGCCATTCACTACGCTTTAAGTTAAGAACATTTTTTTTTTATCTCATGTCTTTTTTTTAATCCACCAAGAGTGTGCAAGAAAATGATAATACTACTTACTGGACTATCTCTTTATGTGTGTTGGTGAATGTTCATAGCATGCACTTTTATTTAATTTATTTATTTATTTATTTATTTTTTTTTGCAAAATCATCCAAGAAGGCCAGGAAAATTAATTGAAAATAAAATAAGTACAAAAAAGGCATTTGAATGCAGTAATTGCAGAGAGGGGTCAGTACGTAATAGAAACACTGCTAGTCACATAACAGAATCCCATAATGACGAGAGTCCATCTGGACAAGAACCATGCAGACACAGGAAAGCTGCACATGCAGTCATGCCTGCACTCACACAGGCCCAAAGTGAGCCAGTAATACTAGGTTACTGGCTCACTTTGTGTGTTAATTACAGTACTCACTATGTCTTTTCTCAACCTTTTTACCCCTTCAATTTTTTTTCCCATGTTTTAAGGAGCCCTTATGTAAAAATTATGCTTATATATAATCTAGATCTTATGGTATGTTGGTGTGATCAGTAAATTCTAACTAATAATTCATTGCAATTTTCAGCAGATACTTTTTTTTTTCTTTTTCTTATGTTAGCCTGTTATTACTCTACACTTGTGTAGTTCCCACTCCCCACAAAGCACACCAACTATAATGTGAATCTGTGGGGTGCCTCCTCTCTCCTCAGTTTTGCTCTTACAGCTGAGCCATTATCAATCTCACAAATCTTCCCTGCTTTGGCAGAGAAATTTGCATGCTGGCTCTGTTTTTAAAGTGGCACTTCATGTGGATGATCTATTGTTGAATGTATCAGTACATAGCATACCTGTGATTATTTCGAAGTTGGAGCTGTTTGGCCAGTTCTTTGTCCAATCTTTCGCAGGTTCTGGTGTGACTACTTCCAGACTGTTAGCAATTCATAACATTAATATTGATGTGTTTCCTGGAGTAGCAGTTTTTGGGGTGGTGAACTTATCTAGACACAATAGGAAGCAGTTGGATATTTAAAATTTTAAGTCTTTAATTTCTACGTGCCTTCTGTTGATTCTTTGGAAATCCACCAGGCCGCCAGTGTTTTAAGGACACTGTGTAAAAAAATAACTAATACAATTTATCAACAGATGGCTGCCATTTGAATGTTTTAATTCTCTGCAGTGTCTACCTCCTGACTGAAACCCCTCAACCCCCCCCCCCATTGTAGAAATTTTATACAGATTTTGTGCTTCCCTCTTTTATGTGTTTTGTTATTGTTAATGATGGTTAAACTTAGTTGTTTAGTACATTCCTGGTATGTCTGTCTATTTTTGAGTATATATTTGTTTTGGTGGTTGTATTTGGAATAGTTATAGTAACATTCTTTTTTGTTGTTTCTTAAACGATTTAATTGTTATGGTGGAATGGTTATTGTTTTCAAGTGCATTAATTATAAATGTTTTTATAAATGGGGGGGAAAAAGACGAAACCAAAAAAGAATACCTATTACAATCCTTGGGACAAAATAGTTGATCAGTGTTATCTTCCTCCCCTAGTATGCATTAAAAACCAAGAATGGCCTCAGCAAAGGGAACACAGGTTTATGACACAGTGCCATACGGGGCTCAGACTGCAAATAAAATTGCTCTGAGCTGTTTGATTTCTGGTCACCAATCATGAGCGCTACCATTGTGCAGTGCAGTAATTCATTTTTTTTTTTTCCCAGTGTTGACCCTTATCCAACTTCTTGCAGAACCATAGAGTTCCTTTGATCTCCAGTTCAGAGAGGCTGCTCTGTGTTTTTAGCCACCCTGCTGTAGACTTGTGTTGAAAATGTTTATGTAATATTTAAGCTAATACAAAATGTAGTGTGCATATTGGGTGCTTTTCTAGTGCACCAGGTGGCAAACTTTTGGTTTAGTGGTTCTTGCGTACATTTTCTAATGGTATGAAAAACTGGTATAGTCAGTAACAATACAATTTTGCACAAACACAACATGGATACCAATAAAATGTTATATCAAATTCATAATGCGTAATACACATCAATAATATGTAATAATTTTGCAGTTTTTGCAAATTTCATGCCTCCAAGATCTTACTGAATGTTTTCTTCTGACCAGATTGCAGTTGAAAACTGGATCTCTTAATATAGCGATTACCAAAAATTATGGATCCATGGACAAATTGCAGAACAGGTTATTTACATGTCCAGTTGGCATTAAAAATTTGCAAGTCCCACCCAAAGTACAAAACTAGTACCACAGCTGGCTTGGTAGTTCAGTTCTGCTATTGTACTGGCAATCAGTGGAAAAAGGGATGTACCCATTTGTTTAATACCAAAGGTTTGGCACCTGGTACAGTAGAACAGCACTAGGTTTATAAATGGGAGTGTCAGAATGTTAACCATATTCAGTTTTGAATCTTTGCTAACATAGTTTCCCCAAGTGCATTTAAAGCCAGGTTCAGAGTAGATGACTTTCTGGTTGCCAGCTGCTCACAGACTCAAGCCAGCGATTGCCAGACATCGTAAGCATGTCAGTTGGTCTGTGATGTGATGTAATGGGGTTGCCAACACTTAGCAGATTTCTAGAATGTTTGAATCTGCTTCAGTCACATACGACTAAGTGGCAGCCAGTAATAGCAAAGTATAGGAGGCCAGGCAGGGAAGAAATAATCACTGAATCTGAATTGTAATGTTAATTTGGGTGTGATTTCTTGGTGGAAATTTCCCTGCTTCAGTTGATATACCTTGCTCTGGTTTTTTTTTTTTTTTTATTTTATTTATTTTTTCCCCTCCTCTGGTAGGGATACATTTTATTCCTGCTACAGATTGAATTCCAAAATCTGCCACTACAGAAAAGTGTGTGTGTGTGTGTGTGGGCAGGCAGTGGAATACTAAGGGATATACAGATGGCAATCAGATGATTTGGGGATGTGAAATGGATTCACACTCGCTCAACTGATTCCCATCTAGGTACCTGCAATGCATTTCACAGTTATCCTACTTGCCTGATTTACTACAATTGTATACTCCATGTCATGTCACCTTCTTACAGCTCACATAAGATGAGTTTCTTCCCACTTTTCCTTCTGTGTGTAAATAGCGTTAGTGCACTGATTCTTAAACTATGGACTGATACCCAAATTGGGTCACACATTAAATGAAATAGAAAATATAAATGTTTACGTTAATGGTTAATGGCCTGATATTATCATTTGGGTCTTTGGATTAAAAACTTTAATAACCCTTAATGCATTTTGATTGGCTTTTGAAAAGCTTCTAAAGCAGTCTTAATTCAGCACCCTTACAGAATCTCCTATAGTCCACTTGAAGCTATGCATTGTTTTGTAGTCCTTTGCAATCTCCCCTTCCCATTATGCACTCGCACCCCTCCCCCCAAAAAAAAAATTAAAATAAATTCTACAGATTATTTATGGCCTTCCTGAAGTGAGACTGTCTCACAACAGTTGTTATCAAAAGAAATGATAACATGTCAGTAATGGCTAGAGATTGAAAATTCTCTTGTAATTTCTTGTGCTATTTCTGAAATTAAAAATGAGATCGGAAGTTTGATGGCCTTGTTGGTTTTATTGTCCTGGAACCCAAGATTAGAGTTTTTTAATTAATTATTTTTTTATTTTTAAAAGCACCAGATGTTGTCTATGAAAACTGTATTGCTAATTATATGAAGGACTGTCACACCTTTGAAGAAATAAACTAATTTCTGGATCCAGGAAGATAACTAACAAGGTTTCAAGTAAAATAAAATGCTTTTAAACTAGGCTTATGTTAAATTTATAGTGAGAATAGGAATGTTCTTTCTAGGTTTCTGAAGGTGGATCTTAAGCACATATTCCCTTTCTCCTGTCTAGAACTGCGCATCTCCCTGGAGGAACACCAGTCAGCACTGGAACTGATTATGAGCAAGTATAGAGAACAGGTGTTCAGGCTGTTAATGGCCAGTAAAAAGGATGAACCAATCATCATCACTAAGTTGAAGGAGCAACATACAAATGTAAGTCAGCTATGTCGAAAGTCTCTTTTAACGAAACATGCAACTGTAGTCCTCCTGTGTACCAGTTTTGATTGTGTACTTACTCTGAGATGCCCTTAATAGTTGATTGAATATGATAGGCTGTCATCTATAGACACATTTTGTAAACCAAAAAATTAATCCTTTCCCAAATGTACTCAATACTCATAGCTGAGACATTAACAGCTCTGATTTTTGTGGAAGATAAAATATCATTAGCTCCTCAGTGGGGAAATTCAGTGTTACAGCAGCAAAGGACAGCAAAGCACTTAATGTAACAATTAACAATAAATATAAACAATTTCCACTTTTCTATTACAGTGTATAATAAGAATAGTAGAGTAAAAAAAAAAAAACTTACACATGCATTCAAACGTATGCGCGCACGTACTGTATACATACCCACACACGTACATGTTTACAGACACAATACACTAAATTCCCCACTATAATATTTACACAAATACATTGCACAACATAGAGGTTAAAATTTGGATGGGTACAAACTGAATTTATGTCCATTGGCTGCATATCCATTCTGTGCACATAACCTACTATGCACATTTACTGATAATCTTTTTAAACATTTTATGAAACCTCAAATTGTGGGTTCTTTATCACATAATTTGAAATGTACGACAGATTTGATGTCAAAATGCTACATACAGATTTTTGCAGTTCCAGGCATGGGAAAGTGTCCCCCCCCTTTTTCTTCCTTCTTTGCCTAAGCCATTTATAAGGTCATTGTAAACTTGAGGTAAAAAGTTTGAAAGGGTGGGGCAGGGGGCTGGGTTGAAAGAGTGGGAACATGTGACCAAAAGTGAGTTATTTTGTAAAATGGCAACATTAAAAAGAAAGTTACTAAGAAACAAGTCTGTTATTCCCACTTTTAAACACATCAAACTAAATGAGTAGCAGTATGTATTTAAGATTTATTGCCTTTATTTTTTCATTAACTACATCACAAACATGAGCAATACTACTGACATCCACTGGCTGTTACACAGTTGCAACTGTGGCAATATTTTTACAAACCCCTGAGCAACATGCAAGATTCTTCACCTTGGTATCAGCTGAAATGGTGAAGTATGTCAGAAATTGTAATAACAAACCAACACTTACTTTCTTTACTAGCAGGTACAAGCACACATAGATAAGATCAATGAAATGGCAACAGTAATGAGAAGGGCCATCGAAGTGGATGAGGGCAGGATGTGTGAAGATGAAGAGAAAATTAAACAACTGGAGGTGAGCTGCTTTTGTAGACAGTCAGGAGAACCTGAAATCACTTGGCAAATCAATAAAAATATTGTTTATGAATTGCTGAATCTACATTGATTCCGTACAAATTGTTATATTTTTTGAAGAAAAATTTAGGTCGTTTGTAAGAGAACATTTTGCTACAAACATTTTGATTCCTTGTGTGTCAACTTGTCATTGACTTGGTGCAGCAGGAGAACGCAGCCCTGCGGGAACTGCTGAGTATCACCCAAGATGCTTTCTTGGATCTGAAGAAAGAGAACTTGTCAGAGAGCACATTGCTATCTAACTTGCTGACTACCACAGACACAAGCCTTAGGAAGAACTAGACCTCTGCCATCTAGAAAAAGCAGTTAGCTACTTTTACTGCTGCCATTCCCACAGGGCTTGGACCACATACTTGTCTTGGTTGTGTTATGTATTCATCTCCTATAATTTCAAAACTTCTACACAATATTTTGTATGAAATTTTCCCCTGTTGCACAAAATGGACAGCATGAATTTTCATGTGGATGAACAAAGAATATTCTCTCATTTTTAATGAATATTTGGCTGGGTGGTTTGCAGTTATTTTTTTTATATATCTGGTGCGTTGGTTGACATTGTTGATTTTCACTGATACTGAGTTAAATAGCTGGTACTATACTCTGAGTAATAAAGGAAGTGTTAAAATAGATGAAATTTTAAGATAATTGGACTTATTTCAAAATTGTAAATATGAAATTAAAATTTTGATGCTGTAGTCACAGTGTCGTGTGTACTTCCTATTTTCAAGTCTATTAAATGAGAAATAGCTATGATTCATAACATTTAAAAAGTCATATTTAGGTTAAGGATTAATGATGCCAAAAGATTCTGGTGTCTGTTTCTCTTTGCTTTCAGGTTTTACTACAGGTTGAGTCACTAAAAGAAACGTTTAGGAAAAAACATTGTTTGACATTATGTACCGGTATGCTTTTGCTAAGCAGTTGTAAAGGAAACTGAATTCTAGCTCTCCAGTCTGGGTGTTTTCTTAGACGTGTTTTATGATTGCCTGAAACTTTTTTTTTTTTAAACATTATGTATTTGTAGTACATGATAAAAATTTAATGAATAAATTGTTACAATATTTTTTGTTATTTTAAAACTCATGTTAGATGATTGAATGTTGGAAAACAAAACTCCCATACACTCTCACTTGGATTGCAATTTTCATTGAATATGTCAAGTTAGGGCTCAACTAACACTGCGTTACAGCAATGCTATCACCAACACTGCCTCTTCCCAGTGGAACCCAGGGGTGTCAGTACGGTCCAAGGCGGCCGCAGTGGGTGCAGGTTTCTGTTTCAGCCAAACTCTGCTGTTAATTGATAATTTCAAATAAACATTGACTTTTTATATAATTACTGTGTCAATCCAGAAGTGCACACAACCTTAATAAATTTTTAAACAGTTTTAAAAGCATGAAAAAGACTTACAGACATAACTTCATATTTTTTAACATTTCTTGTTAATCATCACAAGTCACTGCTCCTCTTCAAGCATTCTGTCATTGGCTGTTTCCACTGTTTAGTAATTATTACAATTTGAATACAATTAGTGCGTACTGGTTTGAATTAAACACAATGCTAAATTATCCAAACATATT
>JABJVR010007512.1:0-11452 GCA_025773905.1 Chitala chitala | reverse complement strand
GGAACCTGCACTTTATCTTCTCTTGTAGGTCGTCCTTGGAATACTTTACATTGTTTTCCTGGTGTCCCAATGTGAGAGAGAGAATTTTTCTTGCCCCCCTCACCTAATGTCTTGGGTCATGGTGAAGGCACATAGGGACTCTATGGACCAGACTGCTCTTCAGAAACCACAGGCAGCTCCATACTCTGTTACACTGTTTATCCCACCACTGCAGTTTGTTACATTTATTCATTTATTTATTTCATTTAATGTAAAATAATCCTTTTTTGTCCCACAGCAGGCAAATATAATCCCATAAGAGATTTTCAAGTAAAGTGCACATATATTTGCAATTGAAAAGAAGCAGCAACAGATTTTGAATAGATTATAAATATATGACAAAGAAATTTGTATGAGGACTGTGGCCTACAAGGATTGTTGCCCATATAGGTGTCTTTCACACCAAGAGCTTAGTAAGAATAAAATGATATTTTATCTTGCTCATGTTCTTTATAGATGCTATATATAGGTAGACTGGTGGCTCAATGGGTAGAGCATCAGGCTGGAATGCAGAAGCCCCCTGGTTCCAGTTCCAGGTCAGCTAGGTGTGTCTTTGAGCAAGACACTCAGCTCTAGCTCCCAAGGTGCCATGTATGGCTGCTCGCTGTTCACCCCAGGGGGATGGGTTAAATACAGAGAATAAATTTCTTTGTGACATGTATATGTATGCAGTGACAATAAAAAAGCTGATAATCATAATATCCAGGTATAGCAAATAATGACATTTTGTACATTACAAAACTCAGGCATGATGCATTGAATGCAGAACTGATGAAAATGTATATTGGATTCTTAAAATATAACATAAAATCACCAGTATCAATAATTTATCTGTTAATCTGATGTAACAATTATAACATTGCTTACAGAAATCAACAGCTGGTCAACTTCAATGAAAATTTACCAAATGCCATCTTTCATTTCAACTCTCATAGCTAATTTAGCATTCTAGCCCAGTGTTCATCTGAACCACCAACCCCAGCAGTTAAGTGGGGACCCAGTTAATTAAATTAGTCATTTAGCAGATGCTTTTATCCAAAGCAACTTACAACATTTCTATCAATTTCTTACAATATCTATTACAATGAGCTAGTGCAGGGTGTCTTGCTCAAGGACACACCAGGTGGCTGGGCTTCAGACCAGGAGACTTCTGCATCCCAGCCTGATGTTCTACCCATTGAGCCACCTGTGAGGCACCTTGTGTGAACCTTGAGAAGGAGGACAATACATGTTGTATGGTGTAGGGAGACAGGCCACCTTCATCCACTTCTCTCAGCTTTGGCAGCAGATGAAAAGCCATGAGAATCCCTCCCAGGAGGAGAGATGGGAAACATGGTGGGAACCTGTGCTTCAAGGACATATTTCTGGGGATACAGATATTTCTTTTGTACAAAACATTTTTAAGAGCCACTGACCATTAATTTTTTTAAACACCACCTGGAAAAAGTTTTCACAATTTTGTAATAAAATATCACATTTTAAAAAGCAGTTTTTCCAAAATATGGTTTATATTTTCTCAATATTTCAGTTAACTATCTGATTATTTTCTAAAATTCTGCGTGACAAGGAAAAGTCTTTGAACTAAAGTCACAGACCTTTTCAGGGATCATTTTATATTAATTGAACCAAAGCAGCCGGAAATTCCAAGACCAACATTAATTTTTACATCACCAACAGCAACATGTACTGTACAGATAAACCTACTGGCATTTTTTGTATCAAAGGTTAAATCTGGCCAACAAAAAGCAGAAAATAATCCCTCTTTAGGACTTCAGGTGTCAGAGAGAAGATCAAAAGAAATCTGAGCAAAGATCTCCTGGGTAACTATGTTTGTTCTCATGGGAACACAGACTTTAGTTGGTTTGTGTTTGTAAGACTTACAGATGCTCTTACACACTTTTATGTCTAGTTAAGGTTACAACTGCTACAATGTGTGACCTACATTACCCAGCACTGTAAAACATGTCTAAACCATCAAATAGTATTATATGACCAGTGTAACCCAACATAGCTGGACAGGATAATCTTTTTAACTGTTCACACAGATGCAATGTATGACCTGTCATATATTTACAGTTGTACTATCTAACCTGTCTAACTCTATATAGTGCTAGAGTGTATGGCCTATCTAACCTTTCTTAAAGCTGGACAGCGTCATCTCTTTATCCCTACATGCAGATGCATTGTACGACAGTAGAATCGCTTTAACCCTACACACATAGCAGAACTGTAGGATCTACACACTGCTGTAGAACCATACACAAACAGGCAAAATGTCTTCTTTGGTTAAACAGTCACCAATTGGAATGTAAATTCATGTCGTACCTCTGGTGGCAGTGTTATTAGCTGGTGTTGCTTCAACTGGCAATAAAATAAAGTCATCTGAGTATCTTAATTTACTAAATGGCCAGTTCTCCCATCAGTGGATTTTTTCTTCCCTGATAACACAGGCTTGTTCCAGGCAGACAGTCCAAAATTCATTGGGCTAAAATTGTGAACCAACTTCAAGGAGCACGAGGAATCACTTAAACTTGCCACCGCAGTTCTGACCTTAACTCTTTTGGAAGTCTTTAGGATGTGCTGGGGAGGATTTTAGAGAGTGTTTCCACCCTTGTCATCACTACAAGACATTGGTGGCAAATGAATGCAGATGTAGATGAAAATGTTGAGATGTTGATTGCTTGTCAGAACAATGGAAAAGAATGTGCTTCGTAATTAAAGCTAAAGGCGGTCCTACAAAATGTTAGTGTGCAACCTTTATTTTGACCAGTCAGTATATCATATTCAAAAAAGGTGTTATGTGACTTGTGTATGAGAGCTTTCCTCTAGGTATTTAACTCTGCATTCAGTTTTGAACCTTCTTAACTGTTCTATGAGTAAACCGTTATCCATTTTTCTGGAATGAAGTAGTACTTACCTTCACACTTCATTATTCTTCATTTCAAATTTTTGATTAAGGCTGTGTGAGTTTTCCAGAATTTAACATCTTTGAATATCTATCAAGAATATATTTCATTTCAGATTCACCAGTGCTCTACATTATTTTACATTGTACCAAGCAGTAAGCACAAGTGTTTTTCATTCTAGAAACTTGTTTGAAAGGTAGCCTCTTGCAAAACAATAACGTATTCTTAATGGACTGTTTTTTTAAATAGTCAGTACTGACTGAGGTCAGGACAACAGTAGAGTGGTCCGCTCATTCACTCCGTCCACTTTCTCTGTTTCTGTTGGCACACCTAAGGCCATGGGGCTGCAGCCCAGCTGCGCTTCTCTCTGCGGCAAGAGGCACGATGCAGGAGCATCAATCCAGTGACAGGAATCTACAAGGACAGAATGCGGTCAGGCAACGACAGAATCACACGTACTTCAAGTTAATCAATGCTATTGACAATCAGATTTTTACAGAATTGTTTTGCCAGCAGTCCAAATGCAGTTTAAAAATACATGGTTGTCCAAAACACTGTCATAAGTTACATTTCAACTTGGGGGGGAAACATTTTATATAGCATGGAGAGATGATGTGGTGTTATAAAGAGACGAAGATGTTCTCCAGTCCAGGATGAAATCTTAAGCCCCTGACTTGGCAAGTTATCCTGATTGTAAGTTGATAGATGGAAAATTTATACAGAAAAATCTCATCATATTTATAAAATGAAGTAGTCAAAATAATTAATCATAACCAGAATGGTGGGTAGAACTGTTGCCTCAGGTTGTGGGTTCAAATCTTGCTCTTGGCACTGTGTATGGAACTTGCATGTTGTCCTTATGCATGTGTGGGCTTCCTCTCATTTCTCCAATTTCTTCCTACAAGGTCAAAGTCAATTGGTTAACCTAAATTGCCCTTAGTGTGTATGTGTGTATTAGTGTGTATATGACCAGCATGTAGCCTGCCTTGTGCCTGAGGCTGCCAGGGATAGACTCCAGGCTGTCTGCAACCCTACAGAATGTAAGAAGTTGGATTATGGACACTAAGAATAGTAAAACTGTGAAAAGTGCACTAATATCATGACGTTACCCAGGGCTTTCCAGTGCAACAGTTTTTGTTGATTTACAATTAAAACATGTTATGTGCAAAGATAAATAATGCATTTGCATGAGTGCTGTCACTGTACTGTAAATAATCTGCTTTATGAAGCAGAAAGAAATGATGGTTATAAGCCAATGCCCCCCCTGCCCACTGCAGCGTAGAAAATACGGTCAGTATGTAGTTCAGCAGAACCAAGTGAGGAGTGCTTGTATTAGTATAATCTTTGCTGTGCATATTGTTTTTGCTCTGGTGTTACTAATGTTTTTACCTTACTAGCTTTTAGTACAACTTTAAAAAGTAAGAGCAAATCCTTGTTACTTTAAGTCGAATTGCTTGTGGAATGAGAATAAATTACGTTTTTATGCTTGCAGAGCCTGTGTGTCTGCCAAAATCTGTGCAGGGGCTTAAACCCACCAGAACAGACTGGTTTACAGGCTGCGACAGAATTATCTTCAGCAGATAACGCAGGGCTCTCCACTGCAACGCTCTAACCACACACGTATACAAACACGGGCCTGTGCCTCTGACAGCAGGCTTTGTTTCTCCGTGCCAAGAATATTGCATGCTCCTCTGCCTCGAAGTTCTAACTGTCCACATGTTTAAGACACCGTATGAGGCATGTCTTGCTGAAGGGGCCTGAGTGCACTCACTTGTTGTTTGATGATGTGTCACATGGGTTTCACAAATCCTGAGTGTACAGGCAAGATGTACTTCATAATGATGTTGAAGATGTGGAATGGTTAATGAGGGCAACTCGTTCAAAATGACATCTCATTGAGGCATTTACGAAAGCTCTCAGTTCAACTGTATACGAAACTCTAAAGTACATATTAACAAATCTAAAGTTTCTGTGTATTTTTAAAATTTGCTTTATGGTCTACAAATTTCAGTTAATGCTCTTACTATGGTAATTATTAATTTTTATAGTCCTATCTCTACATCCTAAGTTGCAGCATCAATAGGTAATGTAGTAATATCTCTTTAGTTTTCTTTTATTAAAATTCAATTCCCATTGCAATTACCTTAAATTGAAGTATTTCACATCGAGTGCTCATATCCTTGGTAACACAGTATGATTTTACACCGGTTTGCTTTGTCCCTTTGTCCCCCTGAATTGTTATGGAAAAGACAGGAAGAGGAGACGTGACACAAGTGGAACAAACCACTGTTCTCTGGAGGGTGAACCTACATGGTAGGGTGAGCTCAGAATATCTTATTTCAGGAGAATTATTATGAAACTTACTTATTATTTATATTGTCTTTAATTTGTATTATATGCACATTGTGGTAAATGGGGTGGCAGACAATTTTGTTAGGGTGGCAAATGCCACTGTATGCCACCCCTGTAAATCTGCCCCTGCTGGTATGACTTTTCTAAGCACACACTTAAAATATAAAGTTAATTTAAAAACAATCCAACTTGTCTTCACATTATCAAGGCCATGTCTTGGGACATGAGTTCAGGGTTACAAAAACGCTACTACAGAAGGGCAAGGGCGAACTCTGTTACCTCCAGCCTAAAAATGTGAGATTTGGATTTAGCTAAGCGTGTAGATGGCTCAAGCAATCTCCCTCTGCCTCCTCCTCCTCATTCCTCAGTAATGACAGCTGCTGTACTCAGTGAAGATGGTACCAACAGCAGGTCGCAAATGATTCACAGGTGCACCTGGAACATCTTCCAGTTGGTCGTGTTTGTAGGGCCTACATATCCAAACATAGATCTCCTTATGATGTAAGCAATACAATCTAAGCTAAACTTTATATTTCCTGTTACTGGGGAAAAAAAAAATGTGTATTTTTGTTATTTGTCATGGTAGAAAGAGTTTGGTCTACACAACACGAGTAGCTCAGCAAATAATACAATAATGAAAATAATCTGGAAATATTAGATGTAAATAATTTCTTTTTGTACCAAATGGGAGTCTTTGAAATTATTATTTAATTGAGTCCAGCTAAATTATAGAAATGGCAAAAAGGTCATAAAATGATGTAGAAAATGTTAAACCTGAATAACTGAATAAACCTGTCTACTTTCCTCACAGCTGTACAGTGTCCAGAGAGTAGAGTGCTCACTGCAGAGCATCCTGAGACAGGGACGCTGGACGCTCGTGCCACGTGCTACAGATAAGTGTTGCGTCTTATACACATCTCATACAACAGTGCCAAAGTTCAGTGTTTTAGTGTGTATGAAAATGTCGGTTACCCATCCATCCATTATCTTAACCGCTTAGTCCTGGTGAGGGTCGCGGGGAAGCCTGGAGCCCATCCTAGAGCACATAGGGCGCAGGGCAGGGGACACCCAGGGTGGGGCGCTAACCCACCACAGGGCACACACACACACACACTACGGGCAATTTGGACACACCAATCAACCTAACCTGCATGTCTTCGGACCGTGGGAGGAAACCTGAGCACCCGGAGAAAACCCACCAAGCACAGGGAGAACATGCAAACTCCACGCACACAGACCCAAGGCGGGAATTGAACCCCAGGCCTGGAGGTGCGCGGCGACAGTGCTAATGTCGGTTATATTTTTTTAATTCTAAATGTAGCAGAATACATAGCACATCCATTATGTTGTCGTTACAATACGTAAAACACTTGTGCAAATTCTTCTGGTTCGGTAAATTTTTGTATTGTTTTCTCAAGTACAATATTTATTCTAAAGATCCAACAGCTAAACCCTACTGGACATTTAATACAAACTCTGCAGTTGCAAGTTTTGTTCATTAACCACTTGACTGTGTCACTAGCCTGGTACTGTGGCACATTGCTGAAGCTAACTGGTTGTCATGTCAGGGAGCATCTTAAAGCCAGGTGTATAAAGGTTGTCTGGCATGGAGGGGGGTGTAGCCCTTCATTATGAGGTTTGTTCCTCAGTCTGCTCTTCACTTTCCCACAGGAATGCAAGCTGTGAGCTGTCTGAATTCCCCCGACCTTGACGTGCTGATTACTGCAGCTGAACTGTCAAAACTGTGCCGTAAATGTAGCGATAACAAGACTTTTTACTTTTTGCTGTACAACTTCTGTATATATAGATTTAAAGCTGTAATATTTCTGTATTTGATTTGAGGTGTTAAAATTATTTCATTTGCCAGATTTAAAAAAGAGTCAGTAAAGGCCATCTGAGAATCCAATTTGAAATGTTCAGTATAGGGTTATCATTTTTTTATTTTTACTTTACTTATTTGTTTTGTAGCCATTGCTACATAAAGAGCAGGTACAGTGGTACCTCTGGTCACGACCACAATTCGTTCCAAAACTCTGGTCGCGACCCGATTTGGTCGTGACCCGAACCTAATTTCCCCATTGTATGTAAAATGCGATTAATCCGTTCCAGACTCCTACGAACTGTATGTAAATATTGTTTTTTTTTTTTAAGATTTGCAACATCTCAAGCACAAAAATAGTTTATTAAACCATAGAATACACAGTGTAATAGTAAACTAAATGTAAAAACCTTGCACAACAGAGAAAACTAACATTGCACGAGTGCGTTCTAGACCCCTACGAACCGTTCGCTGTAAAGTTATTTTTAATTTTTTTAGTTTTAAGCACAGAAAAAATAATGAAAGTTTGAAAAATACTTAATTATACAAAATAATACACAGTTTAATAGTAAAATACAAATCTAAAAACCTGGTGGTGGACCAAACTTCACAAAAAACCGATCTAATTTGACTTGTCTTTTTCTGCGCATCAAAACTTTACGGAAACGAGAGACGACGTGATCGTTCATCACGTTCAACACTCTGTTTGTAACAGTTTTGTCGGGGTGGTTCTTCAAGAAATCATGGCATTCATTCCATTTTTCTATGACGGCTTTTAATCTAATCTCCTCCCTTTCATCTTCTTCCTCCGATGACAGTTCGCCAGTGACCACCTCATGCTGCTCATTGTGGAGTACCACTCTTCACGTGCTTAGAGGCCATGGTCAGTTGCAAAATTAATGCAGAAACACAAGAAATACAACACAAAGAGTTCACAGCTAATGCACGCACGTCTGACCGAAACCGATTACAGTACAAGGCGAGACTGAGAAATCGGTCACGCTTGTGGGTTACCGCGGCTGTGTTTGTTCAGCACCCGAGTATTTGTTCGTGACCAGATGCAAAAATTTGGCGAATATTTTGGTCGGGAACCAATTTGTTCATGTTCATAAGCGTTTGTGACCAGAGGTTCCACTGTACCTGGCTTTCATTCCCAACCTGAGTGTACAGTAATTATTTGTGTATGTGCTGCACAGATAGAATCATTGCAAAACACTCAGGCATGAATTAATCCTGTTAAAAAAGATGTGCGAATTTTATGTTCTCTATCATTTTTCACAAATTAATCAAGGCTGCTTAATGGTCACTCGGACTAATTATTTCAGCAAACATTAAATTTTGGTAAATGTACTTTTACCTGAGTAAGAGTGGCTTTGTTATAATATTTGTTAATACACATTTATTTTGTTGAAATGAACATATTTCTGCAGGACAAAGGTTGTGTCTGTGTGCCATTCTGAATGAAACAGACCTCACCTGCAAAACATTCAGAGTCCTACCTGGTCATGGCTCCTCAGCATGTGACGCTTTTGCACTTGGCACTTCCTCCACTGTGGAGCCCAGCTGCACTTGGCTGATATCATGTGAAGCCTGGAGCATCTTAATCTCCAAGGAGATAGCGGATGGTGCAAACAAGCACGGGGCATCAATGGCTCCTCTGTGTTTCTGACCTCGGTGCTGATCAGCTACCATCTTCCTGCATTCTTATGGCTTGAAAAACACAAACACGTGCTATTTTAAGAACTTATCAGTTTTTGAAGTGCCTTGCTAAAGTAAGTTGTACAAGTAAAAAAAACCTATTTTTAACTGCTGAACGCACTGTACAAACTTAAGGAAAACAAACATGAATGTTAGCTTGATGGCCAGCCTAGGCATCCTAACATTACGCAATTTCAGATTTAATAAAAAAAATAAGGCTCTGTGATTCTAAACATAAAGTCAGATTTAGTTGCAAATGTTTTGCACATGAAAAAAAAAAGTTTATATACAGTCAGACAGGTCATACACTCCAGCTGTGTATATACAGTCAGACAGGTCATACACTCCAGCTGTGTATATGCAGTCAGTCAGGTCATACACTCCAGCTGTGTATATACAGTCAGACAGGTCATGCACTCCAGATGTGCATACACAGTTAGATTGGTCATACACTCCAGCTGTGTGTATACACTTAGGCAGGTCATACACTCCAGTTGTGTATATACAGTCAGACAGGTCATCCACTCCAGATGTGCATACACAGTTAGATTGGTCATACACTCCAGCTGTGTGTATTCACTTAGACAGGTCCTGCACTCCAACTGTGCACACACAATCAGACAGGTCATATGCTCCAGCTATGTATGTATAGTTAGACTAGACATACACTCCAGTTGTGTGTATACAGTTTAGTCATACACTCCAGCTGTCCATGTTCAGTAAAACCAGTGATACACTCCAGCTGTGTCTGTCCAGTTAGGCCATGCACTCCAGCTGCGTACAGTGTATAGTTTAGACAGGTCATACAATGCATCTGTGTGTACAGGGTTATCTAGGTCGAACATTCTAACAGTTGTGCTCAAGAGCATGTGTGAAGCTCACAGCACAAAGCAACTATAGTCTATGTTCCTTCAAAGACAAACATAAATCATTCAGTAGCTCTTTGTTCAGATCTCTTTTCATCTTCTCAATGATACTTTAAACCTGACTGAACCATAAAGAGTGATTATTTTCTGCTTTTTGTTGGATAGATTTGACCTTTGATTTATAACGCCAGCAGATTTGTCTGTTCATGTTGCTGTTGTTGATTACATATAAAGATTAACGTTGTTCTTGGCATTTCAACAGCTTTTGTTCAATGAACCTGAAACGGTCCCTGGAAAGCTTTCACCGTGGTCTTTTATTTGTTCCAATATGTTCAGCTTCTGCAGGTTCTGAAATGATACAAAATAATACATTCCACTGTTTTGAACAACAGCAATTTTAAATGTAATGACAGTTGTATATAAAATTACTAAAATGTTAATCCAGGCCCTCTGAAGAACTGCTAATGATCATCATTCTCAAAAAATTGTTGTAGTCAAAAATATCTGTATCCCCAGAAATATGTCCTTGAAGCACAGGTTCCCACCATGTTTCCCATCTCTCCTCCTGGGAGGGATTCTCATGGCTTTTCATCTGCTGCCAAAGCTGAGAGGAGTGGATGAAGGTGGCCTGTCTCCCTACACCATACAACATGTATTGTCCCCGTTCTCAAGGGTCACCTGAGGTAGCTTTTGCGGCCTGCAGCCAAGTACATCATCTGGTTCATAGCTGATGTGGAGGAAAACTTGGAGGAACTTTACAAGTAATGCTCAGTCTTTCACAGAACACAAGGGTACATGGGGGCGTGTACCCTTGTACAAGCAGTGACAGTTAAGATGAACTATGAAGAACAGTATAAGTAGGCTAAAGGAAATAGCTCTACATTCAGGAATTAAAGACTGAGGCAGATTTGACATCCAGTATATAGGGAGGAAGACTATTCCATAAACTAGAGGCTTTGCAACTAAATGCTCAAGCACTAATACTTTTATTTAAACATGAAATTATAAGAAAGCCTACATTCTGGGATGTTAGTGAACACTTTGGAATGTAAGCATTTATCACCTCTATCACATATGTTGGTGTTTGACATTTAAGTGCTTTATATGTTAGTGATAGAACATTGAGCTTGATCCTGTACTTATCAGGATGCCTGTGGAGTGAGGACAGAATTAGACATATGGTCATACAAGTCTGCTCTTAGTAACAACTCTAGCAGCTGTTTTTTGAATGCACTATATATTATTTCTTGTGCAGTGTCTGCTCCCAGAGCATTGCAATGATCTACTGTATATAAACACACGAGACCTGCAGTCTCATTGAGGAATTTTACTGAGTCAGATAATGCATTATCATTAGTACAACTGAACACAGTACATTCCCCACAGGAATGGCACATCGTATTATATTTACATAATATCTAAAATAAAAAAATTCTGCATCACATGTTAACAGTTAATGAGTCTGTCAAACTTTCCTTCTGGTTATGAATGTTATCCTTTACACTGTAACTGGTGTGTGTACACATGCTTGAAAAAATCATACATCAAAAGTCATGAAGGAACAAGCTCTCAATTAATGTATAAAATATTTCCAGAATTCACAGTTGCGCAGTGTAAGCGCAGTTGCTTAATGTTCATCTGACTTGTGTCCACCAACAGTGACCCAGGAGATCAGGTGAGGGCAAGCTCCAATCATCTCACATTGGGACACCAGGAAAACAATGTAAAGTATTCCAAGGACGACCTACAAGAGAAGATAAAGTGCAGGTTCC